>PVIH01003664.1:0-66814 GCA_004025045.1 Sigmodon hispidus
TGAGGCCTGCCGAACCCTCCTCACCTCTGGTCAGGGTTCGAATCTGCCCCTCAGAGACCCCTGCAGTTGGTTTGCTCAGTTCACTCAGTTTGGGGTCACAGTAGGGATCCTTGCAGATTCCCTCAGCAGCAGCAGGAGCTGTGGGTGTGGCCAGGTGCAGAATTCAGCTGCCCCCTGCTCCAGAGTGTGCTGGGATGCCGCAGAGAGCACCGGTCCCGGTGGCGGAACCGGAAGCAATGACTTCTCACTTCTTCACTGCTCGCCCCATCAGATCTTTCCTCTCTTAATTGTTCTAAAGCGGTCTGACCCCCTTCAATTGCCTCACAGCACCTCTGATCATCCAAACAATCTCGAATCACCCTCCAAATGGTTCTCACGCCTGCCTTTAGAAATCCCTGCTCATAGGCAAAGTCTAAATCTCACCCTAACTTCTCCCAGGAGGACACCGTTAGACTGCCTGTAACAGCAAACCATGGAGCTGCAATGTCACATTCCTTTAAAAATCTCTCTAATGTGCTTTCCTTAATTTCCAGACCTTTGGTTTGTAACTGCTCCTGTAGAGCTAGAAAAATTAGATGTGAGGTAGAATTACCCATCCTTTTATATCCCTGATCTTGCTTTCAGAATTTTCTTAGAGCCTTTGTCAAACAGCCTCAATTTCACTTTCTCTATTCCTGCTCTGCTAAACAGCCCCAATTTCAGCTTCCCTATTCCTGCTGTGCGTCAGCAGCAATGAGAGGTTACGCTCACTCGTCAGCAAGCTCCCTCTCCTCCGTCTTTCCCTACAGACGGAGCTCTGCCTGCTGTAACAGCAGATCACAATTACCTGGGACTTACTGGTATACCCCCTGACGGTGGAGAGTTCTGGATCCCGTCGTCCATCAGAGAAATTCCTCGAAGCGATTCCCCGGTACAGACCTCCAGTTATCGTGCCCAACCTTGCCAGCAAGGAAGAACGAGACTCAGGATTCTTTTCTCCAGCCATTTTATTCAGGACCTTTGTACAATCTTCTGACTTCTGACCCCGGGGGGAAGCCCACTCGTGGCTAAATACCCTCTGGGCTTCCAACCCCAGTAAGCTACGTGGACATCGCCCATAGGTCCTAGGACGCAGAATCAAGCCACAATCCTTGCCTACAGCCAAAAAAGGAGTTGTTTACTCCCAAGAGCACTAGCCCTTGGGAGGGCTGAAGGCGGAAACTGGCACCATCTTTAGGGTGTGGTACAATGCAGCTCCCTACACCCAAATAATGGATAGAATCTCCTCTTTGCATTTTTTCAGGGGCAAATTGAAGTCCCCAATCAGACAATATTTTTTTTTCATTTCTTCAAACATTCTTTCTAAAGTATCTACATTCAGGTCTGTCAACAAGATATCATCCTTATAATGGTAAATAATGAATTTTTGAAATTGTTTGCATATCAATTCTAGTGGCTATTGTACAAAATATTGGCATAAGGTGGAACTATTCAACATTCTTTGTGGAAGAACTCTTTTAGTATCTACTTATTGGGCATGAATTATTAAGTGTGAACATTGTGAAGGTGAATTCTTCCTTGCCCTGTTCTTGTAGAGATATAGTAAAAAAAAAAAAAAAAGTCCTTCAAATCAATAACTATAATAGGCCGTACCTTAGGTAACAGGAAAGGCAGAGAAATACCAGATTGTAAAGAGGCTGTGTGGACTGAATTACTTTATTAATTGCTATTAGATCTGCCATCATTCCCCATTTTCCAGATTTCTTCTTGATAACAAATGCAGGAGAATTTCATGGGCTAGTTTATTCTTCAATATGTTGAGATTATAACTGCTCCTATACCAACTGTTCTAGAGGCTGCAGTTTTTCCTTTGTCAAGAGTCTTTGCTGAACCAAAATAAGCTTTTTTGTCAACCATTTCAAAGGTAATTTCTGAATGTCTTTATGAGTTCAGTAGCTAGTGAGCTATGCTTTTGTGCAATCTGAATGACTGGTGATTATTTTGCATAGCATCTTAAAATATTGTTTTTACAAACATAATTGAGTCTATGGTTGATATCTGAGCCTGGAGAGATTTTAATCTGGGTATTCCATTGTTGTAGAAAATCATAATCCCATAACTTCACTGCTAAGTTAGCCATATATGGCTTCAACCTTCCTTTCTGTTCTTCTGGTTCTATGCATTCAAACCATATGACAGTCTGTTTCATCTGAGATATTGTTCCAATACCTAGAAATTGAACATACTTCCTTTAGAGGCCATCTTTGATGCCATGATTGTGGGATTATAATAAAATCATTAGCTTATGTGTTGACTATGCTTTTATTATAAATATTATCTATTTGTATTTTCAATTTTGGTCTTTGTTTATTTATAGAAGTCTTCCAAAATATTCATTCTTGTGGTTTTCCTTGAAACTTTCAAGTTCTCCCTTAAAGTTGTTTTTATTATCCAATGTTGTATGGTTCTCTATTTTAGGCATTGGATTTCCTACTTATCCTAAAGAGGCTGTTTCTCCACTGTGACTAGATATGACTCAACTTTCCTTGGCTTTGAGATCTGATTTCTGCAAATCCCAGGGGAAGCCCTGAGAGGTGTTTCCCAGTGTTAAAGGGTTGACTTGTTTGTCTCTTGTGGACTTACATTGAATTGTCTAATATCAGCCTTTGCCACATCTCCTGCATGGTGTAGAAGATAATGACCTTCTGTTTGAATCATTCCTAAGATATATATTATTGACAGAAGTACATTGCATACAATTTCTTTTTATATGGCCTACTTTACCACAATTAAAGCAAGTGATGCCTTGATTTCTTATCCTAACATTGGCAATGGCTTGACCTACCCAATTTTCTTTGTTGCAATGGAGAGATTCAACATTGATTACATACTGAATCTATTCCTCTAAGGGTGAAGATATGATCTTTTGTGGCATAAGCATTCTCTTACATTCCAGATTAATGTGGTCAAAGGCCAAAGAAAGTGTTAATTGCTTCCTAACCTCTGCATCTAATATTGCTCTATGTACAGCTTGGGTTAGCCCCTGCAGAATATCAGTATAAGGTAATTTTAAGCCATGTTTGACTTTGGTATGTGACTCAATTTTCTTTCCTGGGTCCCAAATCTTTTCCCAAGCATTCAATGCAGAAGTACAGCACAGCAACAATGTATGTTCATCATAAGTAGTCTTGAACCTTCACATTAACAAACAATCCTTCACCAAGGATTTTGCCTTGAGAAATGCAAAAGCCCCTTACTTTTCCCTGAAGTTTCTGGCCTTAGCCTTTTTCTTAAGTCAACTGCAATTTCTCACTTGCAAATGTTGGTTATAATCCAATAAAGCAGCTGTTAGTTGCACCCAATCATTCGAAGTTGTTCTTTTGTTTTGTTTTGTTTTTCATGCATTTAGAATCTGTTTTACATAAGTGGAGTGGATTCAATTGAGTAATATGGCTTCCTTGCTATCCTTTATATCTCTCATATGTATTGACTCATAATTATACTCCACAAATTCTGGGGCTCCCCACACATATTCTTCATCTGAACCATAACTGGAAACAATGCTGGTGGAAAAGGGTATATCCCTTTCATGTTCACCACCTTAGGCAGAACATCTTCATTACCATGATATCTCATAAGAGGATGTCTTGAATTGTTCTGTGTAGCTAGTGTCTTAAAATTCTTCTCTAGTTTTGTAGCATGTTTTCTTCCCATTTTTGAAGCTTGGAGACCATCATTTTTACTAGGGTCTGATTATCTTGAATAGCCAATCTTTCTAATAACCTCATAAAATCAACAATTTTTCTATCCTCATGATTAACACAATAAGTTTCTTATTCTCATCATTAAGGTAAAGTCTGCATTTCTCTTATATGTCCTTAAAATTCAAGTCTGGGAAGAAGTTTGTTGTAACCAATTTTCAGAAAAGTAACTTTGTCTGGCAATTTATTGGTTGTGGTTTCTATATTACATACTTTACATAGCAATTCCTTATCCCTAAACTTTAAATCATCCATCAAATGCTTGTTCATAGATCTCACATCTTCCATTATGCTAATTATTGTCTTATATTTAGAATGGGTATCAGGTCAGTTTTTTAAATATAAAATATAGAATCAAGCCAAAAATAACAGGACTGAGGGATTAAAACCCTCAAAAATATACTCCTGTAAGAAATTCTCAACTAGAACAGTAAAGAAAGTCATAAAGTCTTGAGAAGTTGAATTGCCAGACATTTTGGGGAAAACAAATGCTAAGTATTCTGATACCTTAACCAGATGTAATGGCAACGTTTGGCCAGCAGGTGTTGCAGTCACGTTCAATGTCTCTCTTTCTAGAGTCCAGCTGAGTAGGCAGGGCCAGGTAGTTTCCTGCAATATGGCTGCATGACAAACCAAACTGAATATCCTACCAAAACAACTTTTCACAAAATTAGAGTAATATAACAAAGCTATCATTAAAAGGCCAATAATATTCACCATTTAACAGTAGTTTCCTGTCCTGGAAGCATGCACAGCTTCAGGAACACAGCTTCAGGGGTGAGCAGCTCAGCTACTCTGCAAGGGTAATGTTGCTGCAGTTCCCCTAGCTAAAGGAAAAAAGGCTGTGGTTAGCATGGAGAAAAAGGCTCCCAGATGAAGCTGCTGGAAGTGAGAAAAGGGCTGCTCTACAGCTGGGGAGTCTCAGGCAGTCAGGGCCTCTGTCCCAGGAACTGTTCACTCAACCGGACGGTGCCAGCCCACACATAGTCCAGGAGGCCAGATGCTGTAGGGACACCTGCATAACATCAGTGGCCTCTCTGGAGAAGTGAAAGTGGTCTGTGTATCTTCTAAACAGCTTGCTAAGGGAGGCTGATGAGCAGGACTCCTGGACAGTCTTAGGGAGGGAGTGGGGGAGTGCTATCAGGTGCACAGCCTCTCCCAGCCCAGGTACTCAGAGAACTAAGCCCACATGGATGCCAGATACCATGGAAATATTCACGTGCAATATACCATATAAAGGATTAATATTTATTAAGAAATTATATAAACATTCACTGCTACAAAATGAACCTGAACACAATTTTTGAAGAGTAAAACATCCCACAATGGATGGTCTGATCTACCTTCCAGAATTCAGGAACAAACAGGGAAAAAAGTTGTTGTCCTGGCATCTCAGTGAGTCTGACCACACCTCATTCAGGTTCTCAACACTCCCCAAACATGCCTTCAAGCTTTGCCAGCTTTACCATTGAATCCCATGACAGAGTAGTGAATATAATTACATATGGTAAAGTAGAGAAGGGAATATAGGAGGATATAAGTAACACCAAATATCTTTTTTAAAAGACATATGGAAGCCTGCTTACTGCTGTAGAACTTCATATATATATGAGAAATAGAATGAGAGATAGTGTGTGTGTATATCATGTTTAAATGAAGTTATCCTGTAATAGCTGGAAATACCATAGTAGACATCAGAGGGTAACAAATAAAAATACCCAATTCTAGGAGTGGGTTACAACTTAGATGTTACCAGTGAGTAGTTCCATATACTTGTGACATTGAAGTCTATTGCCAGTTCCCCAGGTTACCATTCATAATTTGACTATAAGATAATATTACTGAAGACACTATTCTGTGTTACAGTACATGGAGATTTCAAACTGTTGTTGACCTGAAAACTTCATTCCTACTGAATAGCTTCCATAGTGCTGCAAGGTGCTATGCATATTACCAGAGGGGAAAAGTAGTCATTGATCTTACATAGCTCTTAACCCTGTGAGATACAATGATCAGATTGTGAGACAGTTCCATTGATTTATAGTGACAAAAAACATCATGGGAGTAACCAATCATTTTCTGATTCCATGTATGCCCCACTTCATAAGATAAAACTTATATTTGGAAGTGTTTTAGAGTTACAAACTTGAGGGCATAGACCCAAGTGGAAAATGTATTACTATTATTCTGATAAATATAGATAGAATTAAAGTGACATCTAATATCCCATAGACTAATGCATCTCTCAACCCTCATCTTAAAAGCTTTATTTGGCTTTGTTGTTTAAAACAAAGACTCTGTATGGTCCAAGAGACAGAGAATAAGTATTTTCTTTTTCTTTTTTTTTCCTTTTTATTATTATTATTATGAATAAAGTCTTATTTTTATCCATGTATTCCCTTATTCAAACTCCTTTCCCCCTCCCACCCCTCCCAGTCATTCCCTTTTCTCCCCATCTCCTTATCTCCTCCCCAGCAAGGGCAGAAGGTCCCAAGAGTCCAAGGTGGGTTAGTTCAGCATCCACTCCAGGCAAATCTGCTCTGGTGTTCCTCTGGAGGGAATGGGTTCCAAGGTGTCAGACCAAGGTGCTTCATATCCCAAGCTGTTCAGTGGTTGTGGTTTGCAGCTTGGGAATGCTTTGTTTTTTGTTTAAAGTCCACTAATGAGTGAGCACAACCCCTGGCTATCTTTCTGGTTTTATGATAGCCTGCTCAGGAGAATATTCTCCAAATCCATCTATTTGCCTACAAATTTTAGGATATCATTTTTTCTGAATGCTCAGTCCATAAATGGAACATCTATACACCTCCTTTCTTCTCAAGTTTCAGAAATCACTGTTGAGGAAGTGGGTAAAAAGACTCTATGAGCAAGAGATTATGTTTGAGTAAACAGAAACATTCCCATCCAGACATTATAGGGAAGCTGCACTTATAAACTAGCTATAAATATGACAGTGTACCCAAGCCCTATGCAAGCTTAAGCAATGCCAAATTGGTAATGTGAGATGTCTTTTTTTATGCTGTTAATAAAGAAACTATCTTGGCCTATGGCAGGCCTCTTAGTAGGTGGGGAAATCAGAGCATAGATAAGGGAAGGAGGGCAGAGTCAAGAGAGATACCATTGAGCTGCTCAATAATTAACATGTAAAAGAAACACAGATAAGCCATGGGCCAAAAGGCAAAACAGAATAATGGAAATGGGTTGAATTAAGAAAAAGGAGTTAGCTAGCAATATGCCTGAGCCATAGGTCAAGCAGAATGTATTAATATAAGCATCTGAGTCTTTTGGCGGGGCTTAAGCAGCAGCAGGCAGATCTGGACTTTGGTGCTAGACTGGGCTAGAAACCTATTACTACAAATTGGTGAGCATGAATCCTCACTCCTTGCTGAGAATTGGCAATTGATAGCTACTGAGAGGGAGATGATGTTCTTTAAGACTGTTGTCACTGGTAAATTTACCACACTTCAATGGAAGACTGCACAGAGAGAAATATGTAAGCAACTTAATCTGCACTTGACATATGAGGGAAAAATTTGGCATAATGTTGGCTGAGCCATGAATGGGAAGTGGTTTTGGAAGAATATGGGGGATGGCTGAATATATTCAAACCATTTTGTACAAGATTCTCAAAGAATTTAAAAGAAAAACATTTAACCAAAAACTGACTAGGAGTAAATACATGATAAAGAATATATCTGAATGCTATATTTGACCTCATGTTAAAAAATTTTAAAAATCTCTCTAATACTGTACAATAATCATGTTGTCTATGTCTATTAGGAATCATTTCTAGAGAAGAAACTGATATGCAGTTAATTCTAAGTATGTTTATTAGCTGTTTATACCAGTAATTTCCTAGGATAAATCCATGGTTAGAGAAAGCTGAGAACAGAATTACCTGTCACTTGAAAAACAAATAATTTGGTTAACTTTAAGAAAAGTCCACTGTGCCATTTCCACAAATACACACACACACACACACACACACACACACACACACACACAAACACACACACACAAACACACACAATATTAATGGGGAAAGGAAGGGCATTTAAAGGCAGAGACCTAAAGTGAACAGAATATTTTTCAAAACCAAACTAGAATCCTTTTTATGCTGACAGCCAGTGATTAAAGCCTCCAGACATCTAGCTGCTCTGAAATCCTCAAAGACTAGAATAGCATGAAGAATGAGTACAAAGAGCAAACAATAGGTCCAGCTTTTCTCCTCAGGAAAAAGACATGACAGATTTCAAATTTCTCCTATGCACATAGAGAACAATGCAAGTTAAGTCAGAATGTGGTAGATGATAGCCAAGTCTGAGTACAAACACATAAATAGTGGTTCCCCTTTGATTTAAGGATCAGAATTAGGTTAAACCCTTACTGGTATGTAGACCACTGTATGCTAAAGAACACAGCACAGCCATATCTTTAGGAGAGATGTCTAACAACAAAGACTGACCAGAAAATTGTGTGCAGGAAATGAGCAGGTACACTGAAGATGGATATATGCCTCACAGAGATGGCAGACCTCAAAAGTGGTAGTGTAGGAGGGATGAGATACCAGTTTTAATAAAAAGAATATAGAATAGCCTTTTACACAGAAATTTCAGATAAAAATATTTTATATATTACACATTGATGCCATTATTTGACCTCCTACAATTCGAATAGCTATCATTATTTATTTAAAATTCAAATTTCTTCTATAATATGCCTGAATGCTATAAGATAAAAAATTCATTCCATAAGTATAACCCCTTGTGTTGACATCCACAAGAGAGTCAAAATGTGAGAACATGAGCTCATTGTCGCTGTCTGCAGACACTGAACTTTATATACCATAGTGTAAATTTAAGCCCTGCCTAGGGTTATTTTTCAAGCACAAATTATTATGCTCAAATAGTAGTTGATAATGTATCAAAGTAAGCAAAAGTTTGGTAATAAAAGATGTGATATATTACAAATCATCTTGGATACAAAAGTGCAATTGACTTTGCCTACTTTACTGTGTTTTGTAGATTAATAAAAGAAATTACCTGACAACAGATTGATAGGAATAAATGCACACATGCATAAGTTAGCTTCCATATCCCAAATACAAGTGGGTCACAGGAAAAAGGCTGAATACCCATAAAGTCTTATGATTTTTGAGCTTGTATATCAATCACAGAGCAGAGTCATGAATGTTGAAAGAGTGAATGCAGAATATGAATTAATGGATCCTCTTCTCTGTATCTTTGATAAGTTCTCTTTCTTGAAGGTAAAACTCTGAGTCAAGGTTCTGGGAAATGTGCTCTTTCTGGAGGACATGTAATCAGGAAGTTAAAGGTTCAAATGCATTGTATCCCAAATAATCCCTAAGGACAAGTGACATACTTCAGATCCATGCCATACCATAAACTTTCTTGTAGTCATGATTTAGTATGACAAATTCTGCTTTCCATGATGCTACAAAGAAAAAGAAACTAGATAGTTGTGAGGTCTGATTTTTAATGTAGGGAAGCCACTGATATCATAAGTACACTGGGGACCAGAGGGCATGTAACTGTTCAAACTCTTCCTTCTACAGTTTTCCTCTGGTTTTAAAGAAAATATATATTATGTTCAGAAATTCAGGAGTTTGTATCATTTATATCACGTTAGGACTCATTGGTGTCTACAAAAGAAGATCTAAGAGATGACATGGAGTCCAAACAATGGATGCATTGAAAGATACTGAATCCTTTCTGTTGCAGCAGCCATCCTAGAGAAGCTGCCATGGCTCTGCGCTACGCCTCACCAAGCACACCAAGTTCGTGCGGGACATGATCCGGGAGGTGTGCGGCTTCGCGCCCTATGAGCGGCACTCCATGGAGCTGCTCAAGGTGTCCACGGATAAGCGCACGCTCAAGTTCATCAAGAAGAGGGTGGGCAAGCACATCCGTGCCAAGTGGAAGCAGGAGGAACTGAGAAATGTGCTAGCGGCCATGAGGAAGGCAGTGGCCAAGAAGGACTGAGCCCCCACCCACCCCAATAAAGCCACTCCCGCAAAAAAAAAAAAAAAAAAAAAAGAAAGATACTAAATCTCAGCTATAAATACAATCTTTTTTATTAAGTTTATTATTATTATTATTATTATTAATAAAGAAGTCACATTTTCTTTCCTTGTATATCCTTATTCTAGGTCCCTTCCTCCTCCCACCACATCAGGTCATTCCCTCTTCTCCACATCTCCCCATCCCTGCCATGGGCAGGAGGTCCCAAAGTCCCAAGACCCAATATTCTTTAGTTCAGCCTTCACTCCTGGCAAATCCAGTTTTCTCTCCCTAGCATCAAGATTGAGTCAGGTGTTCCTCTAGGGGGAGTGGGTACACAATCTTTTATTATTATTATTATTATTATTATTATTATTATTATTATTATTATTATTTATTTATTTATTTTGTGACCACTGACTTATTCTACTTTAGTAGAAATAAGACCCTTATCTCATGGTAAAGCAACTTTTCTAGAAATTTAAGCTAAGGAGGTGTACTTACCCATGGAATACTTGAGTGCTAAAATCTGAATCAGACTTTGGCAAAAATCCTACAAGCAGTGTGCTTTCTGAGCCTACTCATCTGTGCCACAATGAAGCAGCACTAATTTTACCAGTGACCAGTGCCTGTTGAGAATAACAATGAAATAGGTCAAAGGCAAGGGTTGTAATATGAACTTCCCTAATTACATACTTATCGTGTTGTTAGCTAGTTGCCTTGGTTATAACCTCACTTTATAGTGGACAGAGGGATAAAGAACCAATTTGAACTCTAGACCTACTGAGTACTGGGGCAGTAGTAGTTTGGTTCATTGTTATTTGACTCATGAAAGCACTGATCTTCATCCTCCATCTCCTTTTATTATTTGATTACTGCACTTACTAAACTAATTATTGATTGGATAGAGAATATTTTTTTATTTTGAAATCACATATGAATTATATTCAATATTTTGTTCAAGAAGGTTAAGTTGGTGTTTTATTAAGTTTAATAACTTAGATATATTTTAATGACCTCAACTTTAAAGATAGACACAAGCTCAGAATAAAAGGCTACAAAAGGATTTTCCAATCAAATGGTCCCAAGAAACAAGCTGGTGTAGCCATTCTAATATCTAACAAAATAAACTTCAAACTACAATCAGTCAAAGGAGACCAAGACAGACATTACCTAATCATCCCAGGAAAAATTCAACATGATGAGGAATCAGTCCTGAATATTTATGCCCCCAACACAAGGACATATACTCATGTAGAAGAAACACTACTAAAGCTTAAAACTCACATCAAATGCCACACTCTAATAGTGGGAACTTCAATACATCTCTTTCACCCTTGAATATGACAGACAGACAGAAACTCAGCAGAAATAAGGGAGCAAACAATTTATTAATCGAATGGACTTAACAGATAATTCAGAAGTTTTCACTCAAACACAAAGGGATATACATATTTCTCAGTACCCCAAGGGACTTTCTCTAAAATTGGCCACATATTCAGTCATAAAGCAAATATCAATAGATAGCAAAAAATGAAAATAACTACCTATATTATATTGGATTACCATGGCCTAAAGTTAGAGTTTAACAACAACAAAAACCATAGAAAGTATACATATTTATAGAAACTAAACCTCTCTACATTGAGCCACCTCTGAGTCAAGGAAGAAGATAAGAAAAAATCAAAGATTCCTAGGCTTCAATAAAAATAAATCCACAACATACTCAAACTTATGAAACACAATGAAAGCAGTCTTAAGAGAAAAATTTATAGCACTAGATGTCTATATGAAAAACCTAGAGAAATCTCACACAAAAGAACTAACTCAAATCCAAATGCATTAAAGATCTCAAAAGAAATCCAGCTACAATGAACTTGATTGAAAAAAAAAAGTGGAAAACATTATCCAATGCATTGGCACAGGTGAGCACTTTTTTAATGTGTCACAAGTAGCACAGAAACTAAGAACAACAAT
The DNA here is from genome assembly GCA_004025045.1 of Sigmodon hispidus. Classification (NCBI taxonomy): domain Eukaryota; kingdom Metazoa; phylum Chordata; class Mammalia; order Rodentia; family Cricetidae; genus Sigmodon; species Sigmodon hispidus. The sequence goes on from PVIH01003664.1 coordinate 11,738, forward strand.
CAAGAAATGGGACCTCACAAAACTATGAAGTTTCTATAAGGCAAATTACACAATCAATAAGACACATAAACTACACCCTGCAGAATGGGAAAAGTTCTTTACCAACCCTACATATAACAGAGAATTGATCTCTAAAATATAGAGAGAACTCAAGAAACTGGAGCTCAAAAGCCTAAATAATCCAATTAAAAAAATAGGGTTCAGAGCTAAAAAAAAATTCTCACAGAAGAATTACAAACGGCTAAAATGCACTTAAAAAATTGTTCAACATCTTTAGCCATTAAAAAATGCAAATAAAACCAATCTTAAGATACTACCTTATACCTGTGAGAATGGCTAAGATTTAAAAAAAAATGATAATCTATGCTTGAGAGGATGTAGAACAAGGGGAACACCCCTCTATTGATGGTGGGAGTGTAAACTCCTTCAGCCACTCTGGAATGCAGTTTGGCAGTTTCTCAGAAAACTGGGAATCAATCTCCCCAAGGATCCAGCAATACCACTATTGGGTATATACCCAAAGGATGCACATCCCTACTCCAAAGGCATTAGCTCAACTAGGTTCATAGCAGCATTATTCTTAATAGGAATAACCTGAAAACAATCTAGATGACTGTCAATTGAAGAATGGATTAACAAACTTATGGAATACTATTCTGCACTGAAAGAGAATAACATCCTAAAACTTACAAGTAAATGAATAGTTTTGGAGAATACCCTCCTGAGTGAGTTATCACAAGCCCAGAAAGATAGGCTGGAATGTACTCACGCATAAGTGCATTTTAGACAAAAAGCAAAGAACACTCAAGCTGAAAATTACAACCCATGAACAGCTTGGGAATCAGAAGGAATTTGAGTAGGACATCTAGGGATTCTCCTAGGAAGAGAAAATAGAGGAGATCTCATTAGCAAATTGTGAGCATAACAGGTAGAGACCAAGGAGAGTTGGGAACAAACCACGAGAGTTGGAGGTGGTTGCATGAGAGGAAAAATAAAGAGGAAAAAAAAAGAGAGAGATGGATATCTCAATAAAGGAGGCCACTGAGGGGTTGGAAATAGACTGAGTGCTTGGGAAACTTTCAAAAGCCCAAAGGATATCCTTGGATTGCTCCCTAACCAATAATGGAGGGGGTGCCTAAACAGGAATTCCCCATAATTAAATGAATAACCACCCTATGTGTCATCATAAAACCTACATCCAACAATGAATGGAGGTGTATGTAGAGATCCATGAATCAGCACTGAGCCGAGCTCCCTTTTAGCTGGATTATGGAGGAGAAGGGTCTGTATAAGCAAGAAGATACGGAGAAAGAGGAAGAATCCCACAGAGATGGCTGCCTCGAGCCCTGGAGAGCACACTTAATCAAGAACAGTCCCTGTGGAACCATAGGAAAAAGAGCTAGTCCTCCAAGAGACGACAACTGTCGATTAACATGGGCAGTATGTGGAGTCTCAAAGGGCGAGTGTAGGTCTTTCTGACATACTGTGCTGGTGGACCCAACATGGTGACAGCAGAGCATGTCCCGACGCATGGCTCTGTCTTGACACCACCATCCACCCCACCCTCCATTCCCCCCATCACTCCCTGTGCAACTTGGTGCCAGCAGAGCCGGCCAAACAAAGGAAACACCCCTAGGCGTGGCTATGTAGATCTCTGCCCACCTTTTATTTTTAAAAATCCCACAACGTGGCAGTCAGTCCCCCTACTTTATTTCCTTCCTTCTATCTCTTTCTCTCCCCCACTATCTTCTCTGGGTATCCAAACTCCCTAAGATAAACCCTCCTGTGGAACCTGGCAGTGAGTGAGTGTGTATCTCTCCCACGCGTGCAACAAACAGTGGGATCGGATTGTGTTCCTGTAAATGCGCTGGAATCTTGGAGCCCATTCTCTACAGAGAAGTGCATAACCCAGCCTTGATACTGGGATGAGAAAATGAGACCTGCCTGGAGTGGATGTGCCATGTTGAGCTGACCCACCTTGAACTTCCTGCCTTTTGTGGGGAGGGGGTTAGAGGATGGGGTGGGGGAAAGCTGTAGGCAGACTGGGAGGGATTGGGAATAGGGAAGGATGGGTGAGCAGGGGGATACATGGAAAAATCAACCTTTTAAAATAATGAAAAAAAATTAATAGTGCTCACTAAAAATTAAGTCCAATACTTCATAATTAAAATAGTGATTACATTTTTCACTCATGAAGTAAAATTTGGAAACAAGAATTTTGGGGTTTACAGACTGTTATCCTGGTGAAACATGCTTTTAGACCTTGATGTTTCTATGAGTCTATACAGAGGTGAGCCATAAACATTTTTTAGTAGTCAGTGTGGCCAGCTTGCAGTATAGCCTTTAGGTTCCTTCTATTTGAAGAATAGAAGTCAAATAGATCCCAGGAGTTTATTGACTCCTGTGTTGTTTTTCAGTACTAAGATATATTCTAAAATCTCTTTTCCATATTAAAGTAGAGCATCTAGAATTAAAAATCTAAAGCCTAAGCAGGCTTGGTTACAAGTAGGGGCTTAAAAATGCAACACTTTTTACAGATCAAGCTACAGAACTCTCTCATACGAAGAGGGTCTAGTCAGGTCCCATACAGGCTCCGTAGATGTTTATCTAAAGTTTATGAGTTCCCACAAGCTTGGTTTAGATGTCTCTGTAAATTTCTCCATCATGATCTTTACCCCCTCCCTTGTTTATACAATCCCTCTTCCCTCTCTCCCACTCAACTCCCAGAGGGTAGCCTGGTGCTTGACTGTGGATCTCTGAATCTTCTTTCATCAGTTACTGGATGAAGACTCTCTTTTGATAGTTAAGGGATTCACCAGTCTGATTACCAAGTTAGGCCAGCTCAGGTACCCTCTCCACTATTGCTGTTACTCGAACATTGGGTCCTCCTTGTGGATACCTGGAAGAAACACCTGACAGTGGGATCAAGATCTATAATTCTGGTGTATGAGATGGCTTTTGGAGCCCATTACCTATGGTGGGACACATTGTTCAGCCTTGATGCAGTGGGCAGAGGCATGGTCCTGCCTCAACTGAATGTACCAGGGTTTTTTGACTTATCATGCAAGGCCTTACTCTGGGGGTAAATCTTGAAGGGCCATTGTAGAAAGAAATCCACCATCTGTTCTGTTAAATTGTAAACTCATTTTAAGAAGGGCCATTGTAAAAAGGAAACTCACCTTCTATGCTGTTAAATTGTAAACTAATTGTAAGCTTACTGGAAGAATGCTGTGCTTTGCTCTCATGCCCCACACCAGGAATTCAGCTCGTTGTGTTTGAGGAAGCACCAGATGGGCTCTCAGATAGTGCCAGAACTCATTTACCCACCCAAATTCCGAGAAAGAAGACAAAGCATACCTGGCCTGACCAGATGGTTGAGCCGTGATAACTCCATTTCCCCCTCCCCCCATAGAACTTCCCTTAAAAGCTCTGTAAGCCTTGGGCTCGGGGTCTTCCCTTTTTTGCTGGTGACCCACGGGCTCATGTTCATTAAAGCTTCCTTTTACTACCTGATATCGGAGTGAAGTTCTCTGTTTTGGGGTGCTGACTTTAACATTTGGAGGTCCCACCGAGATAGGTAAGGAGGACGGTGGTGAGTCAGCACGGGAAGCAGCTGTTCGAGTAGCCCGTGAGGACCCTCGGACGGTGGGGGGTACACATGCCCTGAACCCACAGGCTGCAGCTCTGGAGGACGCTCTGGAGTGTGGGGACCCTGAGATAGGGGCCCCGTCTGGTTCCCTTCTGCCTAGGAGAATTTTCAGGTGGCCCGGGCCATTAGACAATTTTTTGGTTTCATTTTCTCTACCATATTGCCGGCTTGTCTTGTCTGTGTGTGTTGCCTTGGTTTTCCTGTCCTTCTGTGTCTGTTTCTATTTGTTTGAGATGGGGCAGTCTGCTTCTACCCAGTTGGCTCTAACCCTTTCCCACTGGTCAGAGGTGGCAGACCGTGCATCGAACTTGGCGGTCCGTGTGAAGAAAGGAAGATGGCAGATTTTCTGTTCGTCTGAGTGGCCTGCTCTTGGAGTCGGGTGGCCAGTGGATGGAACTTTGACCTTAACATAATCAAAGCAGTCACACAAAAGGTTTTCGTTCCAGGCATGCACAGACACCCAGATCAGCAGGCATACATCTGGGTCTGGGAGGACCTGACAACGGACCCTCCCAAGTGGGTCGGGTCTGACTATTCCTTCCCCACTTCCTTCTGCTCTGACTCTGGTGACCAAACCTAAACCTTCCCAACCGCCACCTCCCCCTCCTCCCCTTCCTGAATCCCAGTCTGATCTCATTTCATTTGACTCAGATTTTCCACCTCCCTATCGACCCGAGCCATGACCGCAGGAGGAAACTGGACCTGGGGCGGCTGTCCTGGTCTCCCCGTCTGGCCCAGCGCACAGGACACGCCAGAGGAGAGCAAGGCTTCTGGAAGAGGCCCCTCCGGCCGTCACTTTGCCCTTGCAACCCATTGGGGGAGTAATTGATGATGGGACTGGGGGGGACATGCCTGTGTTCCAGTACTGGCCCTTCTCTTCTTCTGACCTATATAACTGGAAAAATAACAATACAGCATTTTCTGAGGACCCCTCCAAACTAACGAATATCTTAGATTCCATCATGTTCTCCCACCAACCAACTTGGGACGACTGCCAGCAGCTTCTAGGGATCCTCTTCAACACTGAGGAGAGACAGTGCATCCTCATGGAAGCCAGGAAATTAGTCATTGGACCTGATGGGTGGCCAACACAGCTCCCCAATCTGATTGATGATCGCTTCCCACTGGAGCGACAAACTTGGGACCCTAACACCCCAGGAGGTAGGGAGCATCTGTCCATCTATCGCCAGACTCTAATGGCGGGTCTCCATGCGGTGGCCAGAAGGCCCACAAATTTGGCCCAGGTGTATGGGGTTCTTCAAAGGCCTGAGGAGACCCCCTCTGCCTTTCTCGAAAGGCTCATGGAGGCATATAGGAGATACACGCCCTTTGATCCACAATCAGAGGAGCAGAGGGGGGCAGTAGCCATGGCCTTCATAGGGCAGTCAGCTGCAGACATAAGGCGCAAGTTACAGAGACTAGATGGTTTGCAAAGGTTGAGTCTGGGAGATTTAGTCAGAGAGGCAGAGAAAGTCTTTTATAAGAGAAACCACAGAGGAGAAAGAGGCCAGGTTGGAGAGGGAAAGAGAAGAGAAGGAAAAACAGAGAGACAAGTGATGAAACCGAGACTTATCGCGGACCCTCGCCGTGATGGTAAGAGACAATTCAGGGCCCCGAGGGAGAGCGGGAGGCCGTCCACCCTTGAAACCTAACCAATGTGCATACTGCAAAGAGGAGGGCCACTGGGCTCGAGAATGCCCAAAGAAAAGAAGAGGGTGAGGCCAGCCGATTCTGGCCCTGGAGGATTGAGGAGGTCAGGGTTCAGAACCACTCCCTGAGCTCCGGGTAACCTTTGAAGTGGAGGGGACCCCGATTGACTTTGAAGTAGATATGGGGGCAGTTTCCTCAGCGATTACAACAACCCCTTGGGCCTCTGTCCTCCCTCAAATCTCTAGTCCAAGGGGCCAACGGGAGTAGAGAAAGACCCTGGACCACCCAGAGAACCATCAATTTGGGGAAAGGCACTGTACAACACTCTTTCTTGGTCCTTCCTGACTGCCCTGCACCCCTCTTGGGCAGAGATCTCCTGACAAACCTAAGAGCCCAAATAACTTTCACTGCCCAAGGGCCTGAGCTACAGTTTGCTCATCCTATGGTCGGGGACCTCTGCCTCCTCACTCTAGAACTTCTGGCAGCAGAGGAGTATCAGCTGTATGGAACCACCCTCCCTGCGACCCAACTGGCTATGGTTCCCACAGAGCTGGGAAATGAAGAATGGACCCGCTGGTTCCCCAAGGCCTGGGCAGAGACTGGAGGATTTGGACTGGCAATAGAACAACCACTTGTGGTAGTCACCCTGAAGCCCACCGCAGTTCCGGTCTGGGTAAGATAATACCCCCTCAGCTGAGAGGCTAGAGAGGGCATCAAACCTCATATAGAAAGATTTCTAGAACTGGGCATACTGAAACCATGCCAGTCGGACTGGAACACTCCACTCCTGCTGGTAAAAAAGCCAGGAAACAATGACTACAGGCCCGTCCAGGACCTGTGGGAGGTAAATACTTGAGTAATGGACATATACCCCACAGTGCCCAACTCCTATAACCTCCTAAGTACATTGTCCCCAGAACGCAACTGGTACAGAGTCCTAGACTTGAAAGATGCTTTCTTCTGCCTGCCTCTCCACCCGGACTCTCAGAAACTTTTTGCCTTCGAGTGGTCAGACGCTGAGAAAGGGAGAACAGGACAGTTACCTGGACCAGACTCCCACAGGGATTCAAGAATTCACCCACCATCTTTGATGAGGTCCTACACCGGGATCTCCGAGAATTCCAGGAGACGACCCCCGAAGTCACCCTCCTACAATATGTCGATGACCTCCTCCTGGCGACCGACAATCGTGACGCCTGCAGGCCAGGGACAGAGAAACTGCTGGGCGCCCTGGCAAAGTTGGGGTACCGAGCGTCCGCCAAAAAGGCGCAAATCTGCCGGAACCGAGTCACATTCCTTGGCTACTCCCTTGAAGGAGGAAGGAGATGGCTGATGGATGCCCGAAAGAAGACAGTGGCCAGCATTCCAACCCCATCGGATCGCCGGCAGCTGCGGGAGTTCCTAGGTGGGGCAGGATTCTGTCGCCTATGGATCCCAGGGTTCACTGCCATAATGGAGCCATTTTCCCCCTTACTCAAGGAAAAGAACTCCTTCGTCTGGTGAGAAGAACACCAGACAGCATTCAAGACATTGAAGAAGGCACTCCTGTCGGCGTCTGCCCTTGCCCTTCCAGATGTGAGTAAGCCCTTCACCCTGTACCTCCATGAAAAAGGGGGGTGGCGGTTGGCATATTAGCACAAGCCCTCGGCCCCTGGAGGAGGCCCATCACCTACTTATCCAAAAGACTCAACCTGGTGGCTAGAGGATGGCCCACTTGCCTCAGGGCAGTGGCAGCAGCGGCCACCCTGGTGAAGGATGCAAACAAATTGACTCTGGGGCAACACCTGACCATCATAGCCCCCCATGCGCTAGAGAGTATGCTCCGGCCAGCCACCTGAGCGGTGGCTGAGCAACGCCCGGGCCACCTACTACCAGATGAAATTACTAGACCGAGACTGCATCACCTTTGGGCCCCCATCTCTCCTGAACCCAGCCAGTCTCCTCCCTGTCTCCTCAGAAGAAGGTGAGGCTGCTCCAATCCATGACTGTGACGCCATCTTGGCTGAGGAGACAGGAATCTGACAGGACTTAACAGACCAACCGCTGACCCACTCCGACCTGATATGGTACACAGATGGCAGCAGTTTTCTAAGTGAAGGGCAGAGGAGAGTAGGAGCAGCAGTAGTAGATAAGAACGGAGTCATCTGGTCCAGCAGCCTCCCGGAAGGGACCTCGGCCCAGAAGGCAGAACTAATGGCACTCACACAGGCCCTCACCATGGCAGCAGGGAAACGGGCCACAATCTACACAGACAGCCGATAAGTGTTTGCGACAGCTCATGTACATGGGGCCATATACCGGGAAAGAGGGCTGCTGACATCAGCGGGAAAAGAAAATAAAAATAAAAAAGAAATTGAGACGCTACTGGATGCTGTCATGCTACCCCGTGAGCTGGCCATCGTGCACTGCCCTGGACACCAAAAAGGGGACTCCCCAGTTGCGGTAGGGAACAGAAGGGCCGATCAGGAAGCAAAAGAAGCTGCTCTCTGGGGCTCAAAGAGTCTAACCATTCACACATCAACTCTGGAGGGATCAGCTCCAGAAGAATCTCTACCCCTGGAACCTCTGAAGGACACTCTGGAAAGGATCCACAAGTTGACTCATCTGGGCAGTAGAAAATTACTCCAGCTGACTGCAGAGAATGAAGCCCACTCCACCTCTGAAAAAAGGCAAATGGCTGAGGAAGTAGTGGCCTCCTGCCGGGCCTGCCAGCAGGTCAACGCATATCCTGGACAGCTGGCACCCGGAAAGAGGTTACGGGGGACTTGACCCAGCCAATATTGGGAGGTGGACTTCACTGAGGTAAAACCAGCTAGGTATGGCCTAAGGTACCTGCTGGTGTTTGTAGACACTTTTACAGGATGGGTAGAGGCCTTCCCTACTAAGAGAGAAACTTCGATGGTAGTTGCCAAGAAGATCCTAGAAGACATCTTTCCTAGTTTCGGGTTGCCACAGGTAATAGGGTCAGATAATGGACCAGCATTTGTGGCCCAGGTAAGTCAGGGACTTGCAAAGGTACTGGGGATTAATTGGAAGCTACATTGTGCCTATCGCCCCCAGAGCTCAGGACAGGTAGAAAGAATGAATAGAACAATTAAAGAGACCCTAACTAAATTGACCATGGAGACTGGCTCTAAAGATTGGGTGATGCTCCTACCGTATGCCCTCTTTAGGGCTAGAAACACCCCTTCTGCCTTGGGACTTACCCCTTTTGAACTACTTCTTGGGTGTGCACCCCCAGTTAAGAATCTAACCCTCCAGCAAGGAGAAATCATGCCCTCCCCCTTGTCCAACAGGCTGCGAGCCTTAGCCTCGGTCCAGCATAAACTGTGGAAGCAACTCTCTGCTGCATACCAACCTGATGGGGACAACGCTGTGCACCAGTTCCACGTGGGGGACTTCGTGTATGTCTGCAGACACTAGCATCAAATGTTGGAACCCTGCTGGAAGGGACCATACCAGGTCCTGCTGCCTACCCCAACGGCAGTCAAGGTGGATGGGCTCGACGCCTGGATCCATGGCTCCCATCTCAAACCTGCCCCTGACCCAGACATTGACTCCTGGACTGTGGAAAGGACTGACAATCCTCTTAAGCTTCAGATTCGCCTCCGTGGTGACCGCAAGTAACCCCCATCAACCAGTACCACAAACTTGGCAGGTGATATCTGGGACGGGAGATGTAGTATGGACAGTGACCAGCTCAGACCACCTGTTGGGAACCTGGTGGCCTACTCTACAGCCAGATGTCTGCCAGTTGGCAGCCGGACTAGACACTTGGGACCTCCAGGGCATGGAACCCGTTGAAGGGCTCCCTCTAAACGGGGGAGGGAGGATGGAAGATGGGAGGCCTCAGGGATGCAGTACCCCCTGGAAAAGGTGCCACTTCCATTATTCAACATTCTATATATGCCCCCGAGATGGAAGAAAGAGGGAGGAGATTCATAGATGTGGGGGATTAGAACCCCTGTACTGCAAAGCCTGGGGATGCAAGACCACTGGGACCACCTATTGGAAACCTAGCTCTAGATGGGATTGGATCCAGGCAGGGCGGAACGTCACTCATCCCAAGCCAGCTTACCGCCCTTATGCCTTTCATCCTTTTAACCCTGATGACCTTGAACCCCAGGGTAAGCATGTCACTGTGTGCCAGAACTCCCTTTATGTAATGTACTGAACATAACCTTTACTGCTGAAGGGAAAAAGCCCACAAACCTAGCTGAATGGTACAAGGGCCGAACCTGGGGCCTAAGATTCTATGTTTCCAGATATGACTTTGGGCTCCTCTTTAAGATAAGGTTAAACAGAGAAGGCACGTCTGCACGCCCAGCCATAGGCCCAAACCCGGTCCTTACCGATCAGAAGGGACTCCTGCCTAAGGTCCATCAGCCAGGAACCCACCCCTCACCTTCAGAGAACCCCTCAACAGCTTCCCCAGCTCCAGAAACAGAAGAGAGACTCATAGACTTAATCAAAGTAGGTTATCAGGCCCTGAATTCAACCTATCCTAATCTCACTGTATCATGTTGAATCTGTCTTCAGACCAGCCCCCCATACTATGAGGGGATGGCAATCAATGAGAGCTTCACTTAGAATACCTCAGCTAGCTGCAACTGGGGAACAAGGCATATGCTAACTCTGCTTGAGGTGACCAGCTTGGGAACTTGTTTAGGGCACCCCTCTGCCTCGGAGGGTGAGCTTTGCGCCCAAACAGAGAACATAACAACCTCAAATGGGTCTCTCTTTCTTGTTCCAGCCCCCGGTTTATATTGGGCATGTAGTACAAGACTCACTCCATGCATCTCAGTGGCTACTTTTAACCAGTCCAGGGACTTCTGTGTCCTTGTCCAAATCTATCCAAGGCTAGTCTATTACCCAGCTGAAGAATTTGAGGGGCATTTTGCAGGCAGGACTTGATTCCCTAGGGAACCAGTCAGTGTCACCCTGGCAGTATTGCTAGGAGTAGGAATGCTGGCTGGAGTAGGGACGGGGGCGGCGGCACTAGTTGAAGGTCCCCGGCAATTGGGGATTCTAGAAGCAGCTGTCCAGCAGGACCTGCGGGCAATTGAAACTTCTGTTACCGCGCTGGAAAAATCTTTAACCTCATTATCAGAGGTGGTTCTGCAGAATAGACGAGGATTAGATCTGTTGTTCTTAAAAGAAGGAGGTTTATGTGCCATCTTAAAGGAAAACTGTTGCTTCTACACCGACCATACCAGTGCAGTACGGGAATCAATGACAAAACTTAGGAAGAGGCTAGATGCCAGGGAAAGGAGCCTGCGGGTCTCACAAAGCTGGTTTGAAGGATGGTACAACCAATCTCCATGGCTAACTACATTATTGTCAACCCTTACAGGACCACTTATTGTGTTAGTCCTTGTCCTTATGATCGGGCCATGTGTTCTAAATTGAATCTTAGCCTTTATACAATCCCAGGTGAATGGAGTCAAAATGATGGTCATGAGGCAGCAATACCAGCCGATATCTGGCAATGACCTTTAAGATTAAAGGTCGGCACAAGAAAAAGGAGAGAATGAAGGGCCATTGTAGAAAGAAATCCACCATCTGTTCTGTTAAATTGTAAACTCATTTTAAGAAGGGCCCTTGTAAATAGGAAACTCACCATCTATGCTGTTAAATTGTAAACTAATTGTAAGCTTACTGAAAGAATGCTGTGCTTTGCTCTTATGCCCCACACCAGGAATTCAGCTCGCTGTGTTTGAGGAAGTACCAGATGGGCTCTCAGCGCCAGAACTCGTTTACCCACCCAAATTCTGAGAAAGAAGACAAACATACCTGGCCCGACCAGATGGCTGAGCCGTGATAACTCCATTTCCCCCTCCCCCCATAGAACTTCCCTTAAAAGCTCTGTAAGCCTTGGGCTCAAGGTCACTAGCTTCCCTCTTTTGCTGGTGACCCACGGGTTCGTGCTCATTAAAGTTTCCTTTTGCTACCTGATATCGGAGTGAAGCTCTCTGTTTTGGGGCACTGACTTTAACATTTAGGGGATGGAATGTGAGGAGAGATGAGAGGGAGATGTGTGGTTGGTATGTAAAAATGTATAAAAGAAATTCTTAAATGAAGTAACAAATAATAAGATAAAAAAGAAATGCAACACTTTTTGAATAGCTCATTAGAAAAGAAAAATCACCTGTATAATAATAAAAGTGGAAGAATAAGTTTTGAGATTATTGAAACATACATAAAATATACATAAAGAAGGCAAGAGTATGGATTTAAACCTAATTTTATAGACCTTAACCCCAGATCATTGCTATTTGTCTAGCTTTTGGTCACATTATTAGCTTAGACAAACAATGGAGCCCCCCAAAAGGGACATAATGAGCAACCTTCTGTGTGCCTGATAGATATCAAACATGTCTATCAACAGACAGAGTGTTTACAGAAAAAGATAGACCCATGTGGTCAGTTGAAAATGACAGGTGAGGAACTCCTTTGTTCTAGTTTGTCATCATAGTAGAAACCTGACACATGTTCTCATGTGATGTGCTTGCTCACTCTACTTTGCTGAACTGCAGCATAACTATCAGAGAGCATCATGATATGTCAGAAGTAGGTGAAGTACACAATACCAACATAACAAAAGGTATATTTTAGGTCTAAATTACATCTAACATCATGAACACTGACTTATTTCTTTCTGCCTCATAATTTGGGAACATAAAAACAAATTTACATACAATAACCCAAGAAAACATTCTAATTGTATAAATTAAATAAAATTCTAAAATAGTTATAGGCTCATTATTTGATCACTTTACATAACTTTCACCTGCTCCTGAATATATATGTGTGTGTCTGTGTGTGTTGATTTCTTCTATTGTTTTGAATATAAAATTCATTATATATTATTATGTATGGTTAAAAAAAATCAAGTAGAAACCACCTGTAACAAAGTTGGCTAACTGTATCACAATTTAAGACAACAGAATCAAAAGAAAAGTTACTTGTTTCTTAGGAGTATTAAAGCTAGAAATTCAACATGCAGTGATTTTTTTTAAAAAAAAAATGAAGAAAATACTTAGTACTGTTTCACTTTCCAAAGCTGCCATTAAACAATGATAGGTAGCTCAAACATGTGTTGAGATTTACAGTCCTATCATACCCATATGCTTTAGTCATCTCCAGCATTAAAGTACATTTTTGGTCTTCAAAAATATTCACATAATTATTTATATGTTTGTATATATATATGTTTATATATATATATATATATATATATATATAGGGAGAGAGAGAGAGAGAGAGAGAGAGAGAGAGAGAGAGACTGCTGTGCCCATGGAGGTGAGAAAAGAGCTGGAATTGTGGATGGCTGTGAGTTGTGCCACACAGGTGTCACAACTGAACCCTAGTCCTCAAAAAGAGCAACAGAAAATCCTAACTTCTGTGTCTTCTCTGGAGCTCCAATCAGTTTTCTTTTAGTCAGAAATTTTGTATATATTAAGGTAATTATGAATGAACTAATAAGGTAGAAATATTTTCACATGTTTATATAAGAGTTTTTCAGCAGATATATTTTTGCAATGGCTAAAGGGATCTCAAGACAGGCTAATTATTTGCCATCTCATACAGCCTTGCTCAATAGGAGGAAACTTGCATCAGGCTTTGTTACAGTGTAGCAAAGCTTATGATTGGTGTTCAGGACTATAGATCAGATAGTTAAAGCAAGACCACAGTGATTTTTTTCCTGGTGCCTGTCCAAGATAAAGGAAGTTTTCCTCTACACAAGATATTTATCAAATAAGCTGAGAAAGTATGTGAGATAGATGTATTCTATTTAACTCAATGAGACAGTTGCTTAATCTGAGTACACAGTAGAGCATCTCTGAATCTCCTCCACTGATTTTATTGCATAGACGTCAGTGTTGACTGTTGGGAGCCAAAGTCAACTTAACCATATTTTATAAGTTAGCACCTATAGCTAGCCAGCAGTCTTTACTCTATTGTCTTTAGCTTAACCATGACTCCTGATAGTCTGGCTTGATTCTCTCAGGTCAGCAGGTGACATCTTCCAGACTCTCAACCAATAACAGACAGATTTCCATACTAATTCTACCCTGTCTGTTACTCTCCCTCAAAGGCTTGCGACATTCTTTTGTATTTCCCACCCCCTTTTCTCCCAGCTACCTGCATGGCAGAGATTCTGTATAAATATTGGCTGTAATAATAAAGCAAGAGGAGGACTTGAACAGAGAGATTTTTCTTGCCCTTCCATTCTTTTGTGTTCCTGCCTTCCATTTGTTTCATTCCTAGATTAAGGTCCACGCTGAAGACCCTGCTGGCCGGGGCGGTTGACTATTTCAGATTGAGAGTTTTAAAGTCCCACAGATGGCAAATAATTATATAATTCACTTTCAAATTTTCAGAAAATTTCAATAATAAAAATAGTTTGCATGTTTCTTAGGGAGTGCAGGTATGCTAAACAAATAATGTATTATTCAACACCATACATCTTTGGAGTAACATGCAGCTTCTAATGACCTGGCTCATTTTACTTTCATAATTTTATACTATTTTATTACAAGTTGTGTTTCCAGGATAGTTTATACTGGAAAAATGTATTCAGCAAAATACTATGCCTTCTAAATAATAACAGCTACATTCCTTTCTTCAGCATGTATATAGCACTTGCTTTAGAATAATGCCTTAGTAAGTTTTTAAACTCTACACCTACCCTATATAAAAAGGTTAGAAATGTAACTGGAAACTTCAGATTGCTTGTGTTTTTCCTTGGGGATTATATGTCAAATGATTGAACATAACCCAATTTAAATACCTGTCAACACTTCAGGCTATTTTAGTATTTTCACTCTTGAGCTAACTGTTACAGATGAAATTCTGTGACAGAAAATACTACAGCTTTTACAATGCATTGATTGTTTTTTCTTTTCTTTTCTTTCTTTTCTTATTTTTTTGCAGAAGGACAGAAAATTGCCTTTTATTTTCATTGGTAAAGTGACATTAGAGGTTATTTCAATGTTTCCAATAATTTTATACTATGGATGATTTGGGGTTTTTTTGTTTTACTGTGTTTAATTTCCAATGTATTTGGGTTTTTAGACATAGATGTCCTCAAAGCAGAGGAAATGCTACTGCCACACAAAAGAGAATGTTTGTGGACCTGGCCACCTGCTATGTAATACTACTTAAATATATTTACATATAAATGTGTATATATTTCCTCTCTAAGCCATCCTGGGGATCACTGCCATGAAATGGAGCATGTTTTCCTCTGCCCTGTTGATAAACAGCCATGTTCAGAGCTGTGAGGTAACCACCTACACTGCACTCAAGCTCTGAGAAGAAAAACAGCCCCACCTCGGACATCCACTTTTGTCCAACCTGAGCAGGTGATTTCCAAGGACTTACAACTAGTATATACATTTCTAAGTGCTTTATCTTGTTGAAAGTATATCAGGTATCTCTAACACTTATAGATTATATAAAATTTAACATGATTTCTACTAAATTTTAAAACACCAGGTTTCAGACAATTTAGGTATGGACATGCATATCCTGAGTGTTTATGCAACTGTGACTGGGGCTAGCAATCTACAGTTTTCACTGGAATATTTTTCTCAGTTCTCTCTTGCAGTGGTAGTTTCAACAATAGTGCAAATGGGAGAAATACTGTCAGTAATCTGAGCTTAAATTAACTGGAAAATACACCTAAAATTTTATTATAAAATTGTAGCTTTGAAACTTGCAAAGGTAGAAATTTGAACTAAAATTAATTTTCTATTTTTGTCAGTTCAGTTTATTTTTCCTAAGTTGTAGATTTAAAGAACTATTTTACTAAGTCTTAACATTTACTCAATTTCTTGTAAATAATAAGAACACAGAAAATTCAGCTAACTCATACTTTCCCATAAAATGTTGCAAGTTGTATGACATTTCATATTTTGCTAGTATGTATTTGATATTATATTTTAAAGTGGTGCATCTTACTTAGTACTGGAAAATATCTGTTTCCTGACTTGTGAAATTTTACTAATCTGCAGATCATATTTTGGATGGTTGCAAAGTAAGAGACAGTGTATAAGTTTGGATGTTTCCCCATCATTTTATTCTCAGTAATTTATATGATAGAAGTATAAGGGCAATCTATGTCTTGAGTTATAGGTGGGTCCAAAAGAGATATGTAAAGTTGTTTAGACCTCATCTTTCAACTTGGGATGGTGAGAAAGAGTATGAGACAGTTGTTTGCATGGCAGCCACCCTTTTCTCACTTGACCAGTGGGCCCTCTCAATAAGTGCATGAAGACCAGTAATGCTTAAAGTCTGTACCCTTGATTGCAGGCTTTCTCCCTAGTTTATAGGATAATATTTTACAGAAACTGCCTTAAAATAAGTCCTGTGGGGGGTTATGGTGAGATTTTGCCAATTTGACCAGAACCTAGTGAAAGACTCTGAGTTCTAGGGCTGGACCCAGGCATTCAGTTCAGGTATCCAGCCGAGAGTGCTAATCCCCCCTTTTTTTTCCATTTGTGGGAGCGAGTCTGGAAAACTTGCCTGAGACTTGTCCAGGCTTGCCCGGACATGCCCAGGGTCCCCCGTCTCCCCCCCTCACACAAGCACAAGCCTGCGAGCAGATAGTAAAAGGGTTGCTAAGGAACCATCAGATAACCAGAAGTACTTGACTGAGACCGCATACCACAAGAAGCCTGTAATCAGGGCCAATGCTCAGGAAGCCCCCCTCCCAGCAAGCGACCGTTTCCTCCCGCCACTAGGCCTTCATCCAATAAGTAAAAGTTGTTGTTTAAATGAGCAAATGATTTCCTTGTTTTCCCTATAACCACACCTTTTGCTTCTGTAAGTCTGCTTCCCGCTCTCCCCTATGCTATAAAAAGCCCCCTGAACAAAGCCTCGGCGCGCCAGTCTGTTCTCTGAGTTACTGCCACCCAAGGATATCTTCGTAACCTGAATAAAACCCTCTTGCAATTTGCATCTGATCTGTGGCTCGTCTCGGTCTTTGGGAATCGGGGTCTCCTCCTGAGGGAAGGTCCTCATCTGAGGGTCTTTCACTAGATATACCTGACAAAATGGAATCTCTATTAAGGAATTGCTTCCATCAGATTTTCCCTTTCACATGACTTCTTGGCATATTCTTGATTAATGATCATTGTGGGAGGTGCCAGCATACTGTGAGTGGTGCCACCCTTGGAAAACTAGTCCCAGGTGGTATGCAATAGCAAGCTCAGAAAGCCTTGGAGATCAGGCAAGGAAGCAGTGTTCCATCATGGCACCTACCTTTACACCTGCTTGAGTTCCTGCCCAGATTTTCCTTAGCTGTGATCCTAACTGTGATCAGGACTTGTCAACCACATAAACACATTCTTCCCCACACTGATTTTAAAATAAAACTAGGACATCCTGTGTCTATATTCTAATTGATACACAAAATATGATATGTGTCTATCAAATCTGATAATTTGTTCTTTAAAAAAAGTTTATAGATTCTATCTTAAATTCTGATGGTGAAACAAGACCTCTTTGTAATCTCAGTATAGAAACTGTGATGCATGATGGTAGAGGCATCACAAATATACTTAAAATACCCACTTCAAAATGCTTTTGCAGACCAAACAGTGTGAATCAAGCATTTGCATGTTGGCAGTTTTAATGACCCCTAACTTTTTTATTATCATAAACAAAAGTATATGATTTTTAATTTATCTTCAGAATCTTCTGTTAATAAGCCACAAATAATTTCTGGTAGAAGAGATAAGTCTTCAAAAGAAAACAAGAAGGAACCCTAGGACCACCCAGTTCAGGGTGGCTCTGCCTTCAACTTATCAAGAACTTGAACAAAAAGGGCTTGTTAGAGTCGGCGTCCAGAACAGAGAGCTTCACTCCGATATCGGATTACAATGAAGCTTTACTAAACATGAGCTCGCGGGTCACACAGCACGAGAAGAGGCTGGCAACCACAAATCCAAGGCTCGCAGGCCTTTTATGGGGCAGTTCTACCAGGGCGGGGGAACAGGGTCTTCCAGAGTGCAGCCACCTGGCTGGGCCAGATGTCTGGGTGGGTAAACGAATTCTGAGTTACGTTAGACATCAGGTATTTTAAGCACGGCGGGCTAACTTCCTGACTATAGGGTGTGGGAGTAGGGTGTAACATTTTCCAGTAAGTCTACAATTAACAAAACTGATGGAGGGGGGTTTTTCTTGCAATGGCCTTTCAGGCTGAGCTCTAGAACTTCTATTTGCAAGGGCATTGATAATAGATGATACTGTAAAATAGGATTCAATCCAATAGTCACTAAAAGTGCATGTATCTCCTCCTTGTCCTCTAATCAAAGTTTTCATTAATTTAATAAGAATTAATGGGGTATAGCTGCATTTCCAGATCATTTATGGTCTTAATCAAATCATGAAAGTTCTCAAAATCCATTTCCATCTTTAAAAGAGGGTAAGAGTATGGGCAGCTATTGATGATGCTGAAGTCAGATGTAGCAGCAAACACAGAACAGGCTGTGCTCTGAAGGAAGTAGCATCACTTGTAATAAAAATAACAGAGTAACTGTAAAATACCTTCATGTCCCACATAATCCCTAAAGACATATGGGCATCTGCTACCCAAAGTGTGAAGGTGTTTGATTAAAAACAAATGTCTGCCAGGATTCACTAAGGGTCATTCTAGAAAATTGTTATTGTCCTACAATGTCCCTGATGAGTGCTTGGCAGACTAACAAAGAACTCTTGGGGAATGCACTGGACCATGCTGGTATGACCTGTGCATATTGTATATCTATTTATCAAAAACTATCAGCATTCTTCACCGATCGTTGGAGATTACTCCAGGATTAGGTTATACTGTTTATCAGGGAAGCTGACAACGCATCATGCCATGAAACTCATATTGTTAAATTTTAATGAAATAACCATCTGCTAAGCTATTAAACTAATACCTATCAAATCTACAGTTGAGATTTTGGGGTTAATTTTTTCTCATATATTTAAGATCACCATTTTGCCATGTCAGACTGTGTCAATATGAAACTGTTCTTTTATGAAGCTGGAAAAAAAATGTGTTCAAAAGTTGTGTGTTGATGAATGCTGTCACCTATGTCATGGTATGTATTAAGCTCTAAAGATGCATCAACTGACCTGATCTACACATGGATTTTTCTCAGACAGACATGATGACTGAACTTGTTCTGAGTGCCCATGAGGGCATAGTTCCTTTATCCACAGTAGTAAACTGACAGTTTTGTCTGAGTGTCCTTTTCTATGCTAACAGAGAAAGCATAAGAAAAATGTCTTAGAAAATGTCTTAGTTAATACCCCAGCCAGCAGGGTCTTCAGCGTGGAACGGAAGGACAAGACAAATCTCTCTGTTCAAGTCCTTCTAAGCTTTATTATTTTTGTCAATATTTATACAGAGTCTCTGCCATGCAGTTAGCTGGGAGGAAAGGGGGTGGAATATACAAAAGAAGGTGGCAAGCCTGTGAGAGGAAGTAACAGACAGGATAGAATTGATATGGAAATCTTTCTGTTATCAGTTGAAGGCCTGGAGGATGTCACCTGCTGGTCTGAGGGAATCAAGGGAAATCACTTGAAATCATGGTTTAGCTTAAAACAATAAGGATGTAGCCTTCTGGCAAATGGCTATCTGTAGGAGCTAACTTATAAAATATGGCTAAGTTAGACTTTGGTTCCCAACAAGTTAATACCTGGTGAATGATGAAAGCCAAAAGTAAATCTCTCTTTTTCTTTGTGCATTGTGTGCAGTGGACACACACACACACACACACACACACACACACACACACAGAGAGAGAGAGAGAGAGAGAGAGAGAGAGAGAGAGAGAGAGTTTCAGGGTAAACATTTGCAATCTACTCTGTCAATCAGTGGTGTAGAGTAGGAACAATGAGTATTCTTTTCCCTTTGATGAAAATGAACTTTCATCCCTATGCAACTGCTGTTTTAAAAGAAACTAGAGTGTTCTTCGCCTATTATAAGAATACAACCAAGAGCTTTGACATAATTACTGCATGGCTTTAAATATACTGAAATAGCACCAGGCTTTAGAAATTTATTAGTCAAACAAGTACAAAAGATATGAGACTTAAGACAGGTTGCTTCTGTCAACAAAATCACATATCTAGTGATGGGATATTTGGTATTGGCTAGGCTTTTTGGCAAGAAATCACACTACAGAGCCAAATAACAACATTTTTTTTCTTCATTATATAATTGAATTAGCTCATCTATTGCATTTGCATTGAAAATAGTGTCAGAACTTCACAAGGAAGATTGATTCCTTCATCATTTGATGAACACACTTCCACTGAATGTATTCTCCTTTGCTTCATGGCAAGAGGATATTGAGCTAAATTTGGAGGTGTTGAGAGAAGCAGAACTGTATCTTGATTTGGAAGAATATAATGAAGTTATTTAAGTGACCATAGGAAAAACAGTGGCAACTAGTGATTTACAAGAAACCTGAGTACAACTCTCAAAAAACTAAACAGAAGGAAAAACTGGAGTTTTCATAAATAATTTGAATCCATTTTGGAATAATACAGAAAAGAAGCAATGTAATAAGGGATATTTTGTTACTTTTAAACATTATCATTTATTAGTTTGGATTTCTCAGGTATGATTTATTGACTTTTTATAAAGTTTTTATGCTCCTTTGTATTTACTTTTAATTTTGTTTGTGTGTCTATCTTTCCTCTGTCTCTGTGTCTACAACTGGGTATGTGCATGTGCATACAGGGCCTGAAGAGTCAAAAACAGGGTGTTATTCCCCAAGAACTGGAGTTACAAGAGGTTTTAGCCTGTGATAAGGTCCTGGGAATTGAACTTGGGCTCTCTGCAGAAACAAGTTCTGTTAACTATTGAATTAACTGTCTAGCTCTAAGTTTTTAGGCTTTCTATTAATCTGTCTACCTTATACAAATAGTCAGTATTTAAATATTTCACCAGATACTTTTGTATGTTGTCATGTGGGTGTCACTTGGATCCACAACAAGGAAGTTTCACCCTTACATAGCTATAAAGTTTTACATATTGATAATATATGCACATCTGATTTACTATTTAGGGTAGTTTTATTTTACTTTCTGTTAGGGTACCTCTAATGCCTTCTCTCTTGTCCACACACTGTGCCCATCTTTCACAGTTTGTCCAACATGATCTAATTTTACCTATGACATCTGAATACAAACATTGAGCTTTGATTTGTAAGCCAAGCAGAAAAGTTTATTCTTCAGGTTGTTAAACTGTGCCATTGTCCTCTATTATATGACTAACATTATATATATATATATATATGCATATATACAATATTTCTAAGAATGTTTGCTAAATTTTTGTTATTAGAAAGCACAACCACAATATTTTCAAATTTGTTTTATTTTCAAATCAGTTTTTCTCTAATTTCAATTGTTATATTTTCCACAGTGTTTTCCTGTGGATATGTATCACACAAGACTGGTTACTTGCAATTGCAAGACCATGTCTGTATGTGTAGTTTTCCAAAATTCCTTAATGAAGACAACAGAAGTGGTCACTTTTAAAAAGACCATATGAATCTTTGTTTAAAAGCTTACTAAAACACAGAATTATTTCAGTTACATTTTTATTGGTATCAGTTTCAATTCTTCTCCTGTCTGCTCTCTCCTCAAAAGTATTGTATGAATACTAGGGTCAAAATTTCACTGTCAACAGATTTTAGTTACTAATTCCCACACTAAATTTTAAGTTTCTTCAATTTTATTAAAATGACATATTGAAAATAAGCTTTAAGAGATGAGAGGCAGGCTATGATTCATGTGCCATAGAGATCCTGTGGGAGATAATTTTCTGACAGTCCTTGATTATTAAGGAGGAAATGAGAGTACTTATGGATATGCTCTCCATTTTAAATTCTTATTTTCATATATGTTTCTCAGAACTTTCCATTTTGCCCATCAGAATATATTTTACCTGCAAGGTCCACCGATCTTTAATTATACAGTGATAAAATAATCACTACCCACTTAGCTACTGATGTTGAAGAGCCATAACACCTCAGCTCAAGGGTGCATGCAAATTATGAGTTTCTGTTCATTCTATCACAAATGTCAGTGTGAGGATTGCTTCTGATAGTATGATAGTGTTGTGAAGATATAGAATATGTATAGGAACAATAGTTGGGTTCATCAGACTGATGTTTGGATGCCAGTTGGCCTGGTGGCATCATCATTAACATAATAGCTTGGATTTAATTTTTATTGGTTAATTTAAGTAACTTATAAACAAATGTAGTTGTGCATGTAGGTGTGTTTATGTTCAGTGTACATGTGTGTTTTCATTAGTGTGAGTGTATGAAAGTGAGGATCACAGAGACCTGACATTGATATTGCATATATTCTTTATGAGCTCTCCACTCATTTTCCTGAGGCAAGTTCTTTCATGGAATTTGAAGTTGCTGGTTAGTTTGGTTAGTCTGGCTTGCCAAATTACAGCAAGGATCCAGGCTTGGCTTCTAGCTGGTAGTGGACAACACTGCTGTAATGTTTGCTGGATGTGACATAGTCCACACCATTCTTGAATGAACACATTTTTGAGCCCTCTCAGATTACCCTGGACCAACATTTCTAGTGCAGCATCTGATTTTCATTCTTTTAACTAAGCAAATATCCATGGGTCCCATCATAACAATATGTAAGAGAGATGTTATATAAGAGAGATGTTAATGTCCTTACTGATTGATATCTACCCTGTTTCAAGTTTCATCTACTCTGAACTACATCTGAAGATGAAGTGGATTAATGAAGAGGACTTAATCTGGTCCTGATTCTGGTAGATTTGATCCTTTCTTTTCCAGAGGAAAAACATTTCATAAAAGTATTAAGGGCTACCTTACACTTGAATCACACAGTTATGTAGAAATAACATTTGGTCAGTTCTAAGCCTGAGACAATATAGGTACACTTGAGATAAGGCATTTACAATAGATAAGAGGGGCTAGAGAAATAGCTCAGATATAAAGAACATTATCTGTACCTGCAGAGCTCCTACTCATATGGTGACCCATAACCACCTGTAACTTCACTTCCAAGGAAATCAATATTTTCTGGCCTCTACTATGGTCAGGCACAGATGCAATGCTTAAAAACTAAAAAACTATAAATTGTATATAATGTCTTCATACATATTTATTGTACAAATAGTTTTGATAATAGTCACACCAATGACTGACAATTTATCTATTATTATAAAACTTTGTTTGATATGATTTACGAGAAAATACCAAGCTATTATATAAACATTCTGCTTTGCAGAGGTTCTATAAGCACTCTACTTGACCAATTCAGCTTAACTATTTCAAGCTATATTCTTACAGTTTTGTTCAATTTAGAGAATAAAAAATGAATGTTCTGCAACATGTATTGATGATACTCAGGACATAATGTCATACACCAGCTGCCTTTTCAAACTGAAGGCTTTGTAAAGAATGCTATCTCACCAGAGACATCTTTCTCAAAGGAGAAGAAATAAAATACAAATTATTTTGAGTAAGTTAGAAATAATGCATATGACCATACAAAGGGATATTTTAAAAATATGTGAGGGCTTTCCTGAAGATCAGAGGGCAGATCTAGCCACTAGTTAATGGTAGAGCCCAAGTTGTGGTGGCATACACCTTTAATCCCAGCACTTAGGAGAAAGAAGTAAGAAGATAAGGAGTTCAAGGCCATCCTGTATATCCAGAAGTTTCTGGCCTGGCCTACTCCTAAGGTCTAGATCCACAGTCCCACAGCTGCTTAGTACCAAATAATACACAAAGGCTTATATCAATTACAAACTGTTTGGCCTATGACTCAGGAACACTAACAACTAACTCTTACAACTTAACTCAACCCATTTTCATTAATATATATTGTCACATGGCTCAGGCTTTGCCTGTGTCCCATTATATTTTGCTTTCTTGGTAGCAGCCTGCAGCATTCCCTTACTCCATACTTCTCTATCTTTATCTCTGCTTGGATTTTTCACATGCCTCCAAGTGGCCATGCCATAGGTCAAAATAGTTTCTTTATTAACCAATGGTAATTAAGCATATTCACAGTGTACAGAAAGACATCCCACCTTGACCCTGGGCTACTCAAGATTGAGCCAGTCTGGAAGAGAAACAGAAGTGTATGATGGTAGTTCACATCTTTGATCTTAAACTCTTGAGATCTCATGCTTTTGATCCCAGCCTTTAATCCTAATGTAATCAGGAAATGAAGACAAGAATATAAGGCTGATAGGGACAGGATCTGGTCCTCCCCTTTGGTCTAAGGATTTCTAGAGGTAAGATGTTTCAGATGGTTGGCTTTTCTTCTTTTCTGATCTTTCAGTTTTTATTCTAGGTATCTGGCTTCTGGTTTTTATTGTTAAAACTTTTTAGGATCCTGCTTCTTTTTTCAGTGTTTTAAACCAAAGATAGTTTGGATAGACTATGGGGGATAAATAGTGCTAATGTTAATTGCAAATTTAGTAGAATCTAGGGATGTGGTTATAAGTTCCACATTAGAGAAGACTTGGGCACAAGATATCATAGGAGATACCTTTGAGACAAACTGAATGTATTATGATAATAGAAAAATTTGGATATTGCCATCTTCCATGTAGACAATCTCCTTGGATCAAAAATGTTCATTTGTGCCAAAGAGAGGTGATGTTTACATTTATTAATGTTTAATAAAAAGTGATAACTCAACCTGGAAAAATGAAATGTCTATATTATTAATATCTTAAAATATTTCTTCATTGCAAAGACACTTTCATTCTTCAGTGAAGTTTGCATGAATTCATCTTTCCAGTATGACTGCAGTTTTCTTTACTCTGCTTTAAAACATTAAACATTATTTTAAACAAGTTGATAATAAAATTTCCACATTTTTGACCTCAGAAATACATCCATAATATCTGTATGCACAAAATTTATAATGAGCCCTGAAACATGTTGATTATATTGTTATTTTTAATCTTCCAATGTGATTCACTAAGGTTTTCCTTGTATACATATTAAAAAAGAAAAACATCCCAAAGTCCTTGCTGTGTTTTTAATTTAGAACTATAACAGCATTTATATTTGAGATTCACATTACATTCACAGAAAACAAATTGTTTAGGAAAATTTTAGCACAACACAGTGAAGCAAAGTCAATCAGCTTCATTTAAATTAGAATGTACACAACAAATTTTCTTCTAAAGAGTGATTATTTGCCTTTTTAAAATGTAAACTTCTATCTACAAAACAAGGTGTAATGTGTTTTTAATACACTAACTGATAGAAGATTATGAATCTCAATATCAGATATGGAAATCCAAATTCCTCTTAATAGAACAGAAATTACCACCTTGTAACAAAATTTATATAGTTCATGAAATAGAATTTTTATATTTCCCACCATCTTTGCCATGACTAATTATATCTTGAATCATGCCGCTCCTTCATCAGTCATAACAAAGTAAAGCTTATATTTGTTAGCATATGACTTCTAATTCATTTACTGTTTTGGAACAGTAAGAGTATTTTTATCTCCCTAGTTATATCTGCTGGCCACTATTGCATATTGATAGAGATTTTCCACCTTTGTCATGTATTTAAAATGACTGGGTGGAAGAAATAAGATTAAGAGTTATGAGATTGGCCATGCTATTTACAAAACCTAGAAATTGCATCAATTGGTACTCTCCTGACTATTTTGACATTTAGGTTACATTGAGATCCTACTAGAGAAAGTCTTCCAGGAGCTACAGAAGAAATGTTTGAGAAAAAAAGTACAGCTTTCAGTCACTTAAACTGCACTTGAATGTTTTTTAAGTCTCTTTGGTGGTGGACTAGCAGAGTTACCCATTTTCTGCTGTTCTTAAGCCAATGTTTTATCCCAGAACTGATTGCTCTGGTACTTAAATGACAGCTCCCACTTCTATCTTTAGAAAGCATGACTGGGACTATATTGTCTTTGCTATGGCTTTTTAAAAACTGAATTCTAACTTTCTACAAAAACTGAACCTTCCCAGTGCAGGTTAAGAATGAGTCTAGCTACCTTTTATTTTAAAATATGACTCATGTTGTACTTTGTAGTATTCATCAGAGTAATCATTCAACTTTGACATTATTGCCCACATAGAACCTGAGGCATATAAAACTTTAAAATTATGTTTTAGGGCGCTAAAGTGATGTCTCAATGCTTAAGACCATTTCCTGATTTTTCAGCGGTCCTGAGTTCAATTCCCTATACCTACATGGAGACTCATAAACTTCTGTAACTGTAGTTCTATAGGATCAGACATGTTCTTCTGGTTTGCAAATGTACATGCAGACAAAATGCCTATGTACTTAAAATACATAAATAAATAAACCTTAACAATTTCTTTTAGGTCACCAACCTAGCATATGGATTTGAATTAGCATTTGAAATGTAAACCTTTCTGCTGATTCAGTCTTTTCTCCACTCATCACAAGGACTTGAACTGTGAGTGTCATCATTTTCTTACTGGTTACTGTGTACTCACACCTCCAGTTTTGAATAATTATATAATATATATTAGTAATATATATTTTACCTTGTTAACCTGCTATTGATTTGTTTATATCCTCTGAAATTTATCATTATTTTGTTCAGCTTTTTTCTCTTCTCTTGGTTGATTTCAATTTCTTGTTAACTGCCCATTTATACCTGGATGTTAATATCTTTCAATTGTTCCTCCAGTCCTCTGACATCTGCTCCAAGAATCTACACAGTCATGTACACTGACCATTGTTTAAGCCATTTTACACAAAAAAACTGAGAAGCCCCATGAACTCAATCCTAAGAAAACTTGTTGTCAGTTCTTTTACCACTTTGACCAGAGTGGAAAAAAACAAGAGATGTTTGTAATGAACTCCAAAATCATGAACCTCAATGAGGTAAGGAGTTGGGGTGGGGTAGGATAATGAGAAGCAGTTAGTACCAAAATTTTGGCAAGTAAAATTTTTAGCCTCCCAATTCTGGGAACTCTGAGCAATCTGCAGATGTGCAAGTAAAGTTTGTCACTCATGATGTGATGCTTCTGTTAGCTTTTAGTTCAATTTTCCACATTAGATGCAGGTCATTTAGGCCATGGCTATAGAGAGTACACCATGCCATTGACTGCTTCCTTATTATCTTGGCTTCAGGGATAGATGGGATAATATTTCTCTTTGTCACATACTTCTCCAATGAGTCACCATACCAGAACAGGTCCAAAAGCAAATGTGCAGCAGAAGCATCCATTGTACACTGTAATTCATAAGCCAAAGCAAACTTACTCTCTTGGAGATTTATTTCACCATGGAAATTGGTTATTGTGGTGTAAAGTTGGGTCATACAGAATAAATGCTCTATGCTTTTAGATTTTTATTTTTTATGTTTTATTTCACTATTTGTTTTACTATTGATAACGAAGAAGGATGCCAGATTTTTATAAAATTATAATTTATTAACTTTAGTGTGAGTGCTCAGCAATAAACTAACATTGTGCTTTTCCTATGCTCCTGATGATCAAAACTTTTTTTTACCGAAACAGCATGAAGAACTGTCTTTATTATATATATTTGTGTGTGTGTGTGTGTGTGTGTGTGAGTGTGTGTGTATATCAAAGACATGAATGCTTATATCTATTTCAAAATTCATGTGACAAAACTTAAGAATGTGATCATATTAGGAAGTAAAGTTTTGGACACATGATGACTACTTTACAGAAAATTCCTCACGCATCTACTCATTTTCTATTTCTGCCTTCCACCATATGAACACAGCTCCTCTGTCACTGGAAGTTGGAAGTAAAAGTGCTAGCTTGGAGCATAGAACAGGCCCTCTCTTGATACTGAATTAATCTTTTTTTTCGGATACTAGAAACAACAAAAATAATTTTACATTATTTAAGTTCCCTGCCATAGATTTTATAATACAATACACAGAACAAGATGTATTGGCACAGGTGACTACTTCCTAAATATAACACCAGTGGCACAGACACTAAGAACAACAGTCAATAAGTGGGATCTCTTGAAACTGAGAAGCTTCTGTAAAGCCAAGGACACTGTCAATAGGACAAAATGACAGCCTACAGAATGTGAAAAGATTTTCACCAACCCTACATGTGATAGAGGACTGATCTCTAAAATATATAGTGAACTCAAGAAACTAGAGCCTGAAACCTTGAATAACCCAATCAAAAATGGGGTTCAGAACTAAAAAGGGAATTCTCGGCAGAAGAATTAGGAATGGCTGAAAGGCGCTTGAAAAAGTGCTCAACATCTTTAGCCATCAGAGAAATGCAAATAAAAACAACTTTGAGATACCACCTAACACCTGTCATAATGACTAAGATTAAAAACACAGATGACAGCCTATGCTGGAGAGGTTGCAGAGCAAAGGGAACACTCCTCCATTGTTGGTGGGAGTGTAAGCTTCTTCAGCCACTCTGGAATGCAGTATGGTGGTTTCTCAGAAAACTGAGAATCAACTCCTCAAGGATCCAGCAATACCACTTCTGAGTGTATACCCTAAAGAAGCACACTCACACTTCAAAGGCATTAGCTCAATTATGTTCATAGCAGCATTATTAGTAATAGCAACAACCTGGAAACAACCTAGATGCCCATCAACTGAAGAATGGATTAACAAACTGTGATACATCTACACAATGGAGCACTACTCAACAGTAAGAAAAAATGATATCCTAAAATTTGTAGGCAAATGGATGGATTTGGAGAACATACCCCTGAGCGAGGTATCACAAACCCAGAAAGATAAGCAGAGGATGTACTCACTCATTAATGGACTCAAAAAAGCAAAGCATATCCAAGCTGCAAACCACAAACACTGAACAGCTTGGGATCTGAAACACCTTGGATTGACACCTTGGATCCCACTCCCTCTAGAGGAACACCTGACTCAGTCTTGATGTTTGAATGAGGAAACTGGATCAGCCAGGAGTGGATGCTGAACTAAGCTATGTTGGGATCTTGGCACCTCCTGCCCTTGCTGGGGAGGAGATGGGGAGATGGGGAGAAGAAAGAGTGACTGGAGGGGGTGGGAGGGGGAAGGGAGCTTGAACAATGATGTACACAGATAGAAAATGTGACTTTATTCATAACAAAAAAAAGAAGAAGAAAAATCTATGTTGGATCTGATGTTTAAAAATACAAAGAAGTAATAGCAAGTCAGATAACTAATAAAGTAGAAATCACAAGTAATGGATGTGTTGCTCTTTTACTCTTCTTCAGTAGTAGCAAAGCAGAACTACTGACTCATTGTTTTATTCTCAATTTAAAAGATCAAAATATAGACATTTAATGTAGAAAGTTCAGTTTGTAAGTTGAAGTCATAAGATAGAAAAATTGAAATTTACATTGAACATATGTTAAATCGAAATTCAACTTTATTTTTGTACATTATTCTGGAAATTCATATTTAACAATTATTTAAGAATATCTCAGGAATACTTATTAGCCAATGCCAAATTTTTGCATGATAGAATTCAAAGTGAACAACTTAGGCATGCTAAAATTTTCAGTTATTCTATTTTAAGGAACATACTAAAAAATTAAAAAAATACATAAAGGGAAAAAACCCAACCAAAGAGAAACCACTGTGATTCAGATAATATGTCACTGTGGAATAAAGACACTCACATTTCTAAGCATCAAAATTTAAACTCTGGAATCCACTTAAATATAGAAGGAGAACTGACTGTATTTTTTGTCCTCTTATATCTAAATGGACATGTATCAACACATATATAATGTGACCAAAATTAACAATATTTTAAAAACATTTTAAAGTAGTTTTAAAATTATTAAAAACTAAAATACCAACTACTGTGCACTTTGACAGTTGTATTCATTGAACAAATTGCTTCTTTTGGTTTTGGAAGTCAGCATGTATGGAAACACTCAAACAAAGCTGAAGCAGTAGTCGAATGTCTACAGAGTTACAGTAGTTTTCCTGTCTGCATGGCAGGTGCCATGACCTATTTTCAGTGTCAACACTGTAAAAGATGCAGGGACAATTTGCATTTTAAAGAAATCAGTTGCTGAAATTCTGCTGTTTCAACTTTTAGAATTATTCAAGAAGTAATGTGATAAAAAGACTTTTAAATAGATATAATAATTGGCTTTTAAACTATTCAATACAAATTTCATATTTTTTCTCTTTAATGCAAAGCCAATGAGAAATGTAAGGCAATCTAACAGTGTTATTGCCTTCAATGTACTATACACCCCAATTCACTTTGTCTTACTCCCTCTCTTCTTTGAAAACATATTCTCTTTTTTTATTCCAATCTGAATCTGGTAAGTAAGTAAGTGCACACTATGCTGGAAATGCACTCATTATTTTCCACAGTGTCTGGAGGCTTTATAATAGCCAGTGTTATATTGACAAGGTGGAAGCATGACACCTTTAAGTAAGCAGAATTAGACTCCAGCAGTAGGGACTTTGGAGAAGGAGGAATGAACAAACACAGGGATTAGAGCCAAGACTGACTTCCCTGAATCTTTAATGCATTGTATATCTGTACCAAATTGTAGAGAGCTGCGGTCTGCGTCCTAGGACCTATGAGCGATGTCCACGTGGCTTACCGGGATTGGAGGCCCAGAGGGTATTTAGCCACGAGTGGGCTTCTTTTCCCCCCCCCCCCCCCCCCCCCCCCCCGTCAGAAGTCAGAAGATTGTCCAAGGTCCTGAATAAAGCTGCTGGAGAGAAGAATCCTGAGTTGCGTTCTTCCTTGCTGGTGAGGTTGGGCGCGACACCAAATTGTCTTCTTTGCTTTGGAGACTTACTTTCCAATGGTGAAAAAAGGCTTAGGAAGATTTAGTTTTAATTCCTAGGGGACTTCATATTTCCTGATTCTTGAAAGAGACAGCAGCAGCAGAATTTCTTGTAGTATTCCATTTGTTCTTAGCTCAATTTCATGATATAAAGGCAATTTTTACTGATGACTAAATGTAAGCACCATGTATAGTTAAGTACTTGCTCAAGTTTACACAGCCATAAAATTTTAAATTATTTTAAATTATGATAGTGACTAAAATATTTAAAATATGAAACACTTTCGGGTTTAATGTTGATTCTCTTTCAGTGCTGGAATCATAAATATCTTATTTATACGTAGCAAGGTACAAATTCTTAATTTAATTGAATGTTTTAGTTGATCTATGCAGGAGAGAGAGAAGGGGGTAGTTGCACATATCTACAAAATTTTATATATGGAGAGGATGCCACACACCCTGGACTGCACTTATAGGCAGTCGTGAGTCAACTGACTTGTGTGCTGGGAACCATACCTGAATCTTCTAAAGCAGAAGTACTTGCTCTTAACCACTGAGCCATCTCTTCAGGCACAAACAATACAGCTAGACAAATTTGAGGAAAAAATAAACTCCAAGAAATTGACTTATTTTTATATTGACAAGATAGTAGCAACTGATTTTCTTGTTGTTGTAAGTTTTCCCTGGGTGCCCGTTTTGGGTCCAGAGGTTTGTACCTGGCGCGGGGTGGTGGTTTGGAACAAAGAAAGACATTCCACATCACTACTCAAAGTAAATGACAGACTTTTAGACAATAAGCAATTGATTTAGCACTTACTGTTGTTGAATACTCTATAAGTACATATTTTCCATAATTTAAATGGCACTTCCATAGTAAATAAAATTTATAATTTCCCCTTACATAACTGAACCGATTTCTTTATTTTTTTTATTAGTCAAGTAATTGTTTTTAGGCAGTCTGATCAGTTTCCTCTCCCTTCTTCATCTCTTTCCAGTTTTGCCCCCAAACCACCCCTCCCAGTCCAAAGCTGATCTTGCTACCAGATGTAGTAGTGGCAAGAACAACATTCAATGAAGAACACTGAGACATTATTCTAAGCCTATGGTTCTCAAGTGACATTGATCAGAAGTCTAAACAGGGTAAAAAGTCACCCTGTTTAGAGCTGATGTATAAGCTGTATACTATACATAAATATATGCATACGTACATACATACATACATATATATATATGTTTCTTTGTGTCTGTGTAGAGAGAGAATTCTTTATTTTGAAAGAATTTGTGAATAGGTTTTGCACAAGTGCTGTTTCTGGCTTTATCATTCTTTAAATGTGTCATAAAGCATTTATCTGTTCCTCTAACTATGATGTCAAACATCTCAAACTATATCATTTATCTTTAAACTTATCTGCTTCATACTGACAAAGTTCAGAATGTCAAATGACCTCCAAGGATGTCTTGTGCAGTAGGTCACTCTTCTCAGTTTGAAGAGGTCTATTGATTCTTCTCAAAGAAAAAGACAAAATAAAATGCAAAATCAAAACATCTAAGATGAACTCATCATCAAATACCGTAAATAAGAAATAAATCAGGTATAAAAATTATTATTTTTTAAGTAACTAACATTAAAGGATTATTGGAAAATATGCAAAAATATCATATTTTAAGTGAAAATTTCTCTGATTTATACTGAGAACTAAGTATCAAAAAGGCTGTAATTCATTTGTGGCATGTCTTATATGCATTCTGATAGAGAAAGATAAATATTTATATTATTGAAATTGAGAAATTATTTTTATACAAACTTATATGTCTCCTTTTATTTGTCCCTCACTCTGACCTAAGAATTCCTGATCTGAGGGGCTAGAGAGATAGTTCAGCAGTGGGGAGTTCTAGCTGTTCTTCCAGAATTCTTGAGTTTTATTTCCAGGAACTTCATGGTGACTCATAATCACCTTAGTGGAATCTGATGTCTGTTTTGATATAAAGGCATACATGCAGATAGAGTATTATATACATAAAATAAATAATTACATTTTTAAAAATCACTGATGTGGAGCATTTCTGTTTGCTGAAGATCATTTATTAGCATTCTGTTTCAACTTTTTAGTTTTTTATTTTTTATTTTTTTATTATGAATACAGTCATTTTTTTTTATCTGTGTATATCCTTTCTCAAGCTCCCTTCCCCCTCCTGCCCACTCCAGTCACTCTCTCTTCTCCCCATCTTCTTATCTCCTCACCAGCAAGGGCAGGAGGCCTCAAGATCCCAAGGTGGGTTAGTTCAGCATCCATTCCAGGCAGATCCAGTTTCCTCACCCCAACATCAAGACTGAGTCAGGTGTTCCTCTAGAGGGAGTGGGATCCAAGATGCTGATCCAAGGTGTTTCAGATCCCAAGTTATTCAGTGGTTATGGTTGCCAGCTTTGACATGCTTAGCTTTTTGCTTTTTGCTTTTTTGTTTAGAGTCCACTAATGAGTGAGTACATCCCCTGCTTATCTTTCTGGGTTTGTGATACCTCGCTCAGGAGGATATTCTCCTAATCCATCCATTTGCCTGCAAATTTGAGGATATCATTTTTTCTTACTGCTGAGTAGTACTCCATTGTGTAGAGATGTACCACAGTTTGTTAATCCATTCTTCAGTTGAGGGGCATCTAGGTTGTTTCCAGGTTCTTGCTATTACAAATAATGCTGCTATGACCATAGTTGAGGTAATGCTTTTGGAGTGTGAATGTTCATTTTTAGGGTATACACCCAGTAGTATATTGCTGGATCCTTGGGGAGATTGATTTGCAGTTTTCTGTGAAACCGCCATACTGCATTCCAGAGTGGTTGAACAAGCTTATACTCCCACCAACAATGGAGGAGTGTTTCCCTTGCTCTGCAAATTCTCCAGCATAGTCAACTTCTTAGTTTTAACTGAAATTATTTTCACTGTAACCTCATTTATTCTGGAATCAGTCACTTACCAAAGCAGAGATTTCAGTCAATGCTTATTTCACACTCTCCACCAAAACATCTAGACTCTTCTTATTATGTTAACAGATTTCACTTTTCAAGAGTATAAATATTATTTACAATTATCTGAAGAGACAAAAAATGTATTTTTTAAATATTGATCTGATTAAAAATTTATGTCTAAAAAATATATAGTTTGTTCATCAGAGATATATAAATATATTCCTAGTTGAGTTTGTCCTTTTTCAAGTTACTTTAGAATCTTCAATACTCCTCTTTATAAGATGATAAAATGGGGAATTACTTATCTTAGGTTACAGTCACAGCATTTAAAAATACGCTATATATTTCCTTCATTTGCCAAACAAGGAATCCATAACCTCATAAAAGAAAACATGCAAGTACAATGACAACACACATTTTACTAATGAAGTCATGCTTGGATATATTATAATAATTAACCATTGATTTCAGTCTTTTATATTTTTTATTGAATGCCATGAAAAGAAAAAGTTGATATTGCAAGATACTAAAAATATAACATACTTTGTCATGTTAATCATTTTTGAACAGTATTGAATATCAAATCTAGGAAATTTTCTGTTTGAATGATTTGGCCTCATTGTCAACTTATTGTCAGCTAGGAGGGATATTTTCTAAATGTTGAGGTGTGAAGATAGCTGAAACTTCAGTAAGATTCTGTAGGACAGGCTGTGGTTTTTACATATCTTTGATCTGTGGGGTGCTTCAACTCTCTGCAGACAGTTGCTAGTGTGGGATGTATTCCAGTATAGCTGAGCTGCACAGACACGTGCTCTGTCAGTGTTCCGTGTCCTTGTCAGTAGAGCAGGAGGTTACACTCAGTTTCTTCTTTGCTGAAGTGCTATCACATGTGCACAGACCACTCTGTTCTGTTCAGATGCAATGACCAGACTTTGTCCATGGACCTTTAGAATTCTATGCTTAGATATCTCAACAGTGTTTTCACAGGAAGACATAATTTAGACAAAATACAGACTTTAATTAGTTCTTAGTACAGGGATTTCAAAATTTTGTGTACTTTGAAGCATTTGAGATTAGAAGCTTGAAAAAAAATCTTTTTTAAGATAATAAGCTTTACTTTTTATTTTGTTGTGTGAAGAAATGATGATTTACACAAAGTTATAAAGCAAAGATGCAAAATATGAACTGGAATTTCAGAAAAAGGAAAGCCATACCTACATTAAACTTTCAACAATGCTGATCAGCTCATTGACTGTGGAGAGTTGGACTATTCCAGTTACATAGTCAAATTACCATGGGCTGTTTTAGTTACCCTAAATAGTTATTAATGGACTATCTCTGTGAATGACCCAAATCCTTGCACTTTTGAAACAAAGCCTTCTATAGTGTACAAAATTTCTGCTATTGCCCAGAAACCCAAAGGCTAAGAATATAATCAGATACTAGCTAAGACTGTTAACATAAATTTTCCATTTGCTTGTCTATCTACTGATTCCTCAACTGTGCCTGGAATTTGTCCAGCTTTCCTGATATTCTAAAAAGTGCCGTGAATCTTTCAACACATCAGAAAATGATATTTTTGAGTAACATGCAAGTTGACAGGCCATAGCCACTTATGTTTATCTATTATTCCTTCTCATGTGGAAGCTGTGTTTCTCTTTTCAATAATACTAAAAGGCCAGGCTTTAAATGTCCATCTCCCCAACAAGAGAAAATAAATCACTAATAACTACAACAACTGCGAAACAACAGATTATCCTTTTTGAATTATGTACAGAAATCACAACTTTAGTATATTTTCTAAAATGAAAATATAGACTGAGAAAATATTAAGAAACAAACACAAGGAAATCTTCAAAGAAAAGCATAGAATTAGTAACCCATCAAAGCTTGTGTAGAATACAAATTATATAAGAAATTCCCCAAAATAAAAAAAAGGTGTAAAACTGTGTGACATGACTGTTGACAGCTTGAATGATATAAAAAGCCATCCTGCCTATAAGAAAAAAATATTTTTTCTTAATTTGAAACAATTAAAATCAGTAATAAAAATTATATTAAAAATACCAACTTTGAAGCTGAATAACAAAAATAGCTATTACTAAATAAATAATTAAGATAGATGATTCAATCTGAAGTATCAGACAAAGAAGTCACATGTTATGGGGAGGAGAACTGAAATCAAAGTAAAATAATATTCTAAAGTACACAATTGTGTATAGTTTTAATACTGGTTACTCACAAGTGTGTTAATGGGAAGTATGGATCTTTATATGCATAAAACTTTAAATTTCCATTTACTTAAAATCAAATATATTATTTACACAAGTCTTTGGTTAAATTATTGTATTTTTTTAAAGTATTTTCTTACTGTAGCAGTTGAATGTTAAACCAATATTTTGTATGTTTGTTTCTATTGGCTCTCTGAGAACAGTCCATGTGTCTGATTTGTCACTTTTGGCTTTACTCTCATCCATGATTGCTCAGGGAAAACTGCCAACTTCCACAAGATATTAACTTACTAAATTTATCTATACAAATAGAATATATTCTTGTGTATCCCAGATTTTCTGCATAAGTGGGAATTCACTCTGATTGGACCTTATTAGAGTGTGGTTATTCTGAAGATGTCTCTGCTTAGTGAAGCATGTGGAGGACTAACTGCCAAACGCATACATATGCAAAGGACAATCTGAATAAATGGAAAAGAAAAGAAAGAATTGGACTTCAGAGACAGAAAAAAGAATGCTCTCCTTTGTGTTTCATTACCTCAATCATTTTATAGATAACATGTTTTCCTTTTAATTAGCTGTTTTTCTAGCCTGATAACAGTTTCTCCCTCCTTTCTCTCTTCAGTTACTAGCAGCTTCTTGTGAGAAAAAAAAAATACAAAATAATAATAGCAATAGTAAAAGAAGTCTCATGGTCAGTCATGTGTTCAGGGGTGTCTATAGTTTCTAGACTTCCCTGGAACATTGAATTAACTTCACATCTAAACATTTTCAAAACCATTGTCCCAGATACTTGATATAGGAATTAGTGTTAAAAGACGGAGTTCTAGTGCAAAGAACAATGAATTGCCCTCACCTGGATGCCATAATCATTAGGGTGCATATCCAGGGCTCAGGACCTGAGCTTTTTGTACATTCTATACTGGATTACTTTGTGATCTCAAACAACAGAACCACAGGTTTCTTATATTACAAGGGAGCTATTCATTCCTTCTTAAAAGGAATAAAGATACTATTTTTAAAGTAAAATAAATTTTTAGCATAATAAACAGAACTAGAGAAAAGTCATCCCGAAAAACTCAGATGGAGAAAGTCAAACATAGTATGTACTCACTTAAAATTGGATATTAACAATAAAATAGAAGATAACTACAGCACACAGTCTCAGAGAGGCAAGATAACAAGGAGAGCCAGGGAGGAGATTCCGTTACCTGAGGAAATATAAGAGATTTCATGAGTGGACCGATGATGCATAAGATGGAAACATGAGCAAGCAGGTAATGGGGCAGGAGTGAGACAAAGATTGCTGAAGGAGACTGCTAGAAATGGGGGACTTTAAAGGTCAGGTTAAAACTTTAGCACAAGCAAACTTCCCAGGAATCTGTAAGGATGGCCTCAGCTAGGGATTTTAGCAATAACAGATATGTAGCCTGAACTGCCCATCTCCTGTGACCAGTCAAGGCTTCAAGTAGAAGATTGGGACACCAACCCAGCCACATAACTTTCTACCTTCAGTTTGTTGTGCCTATGGGATGTGATGGGATAAGGTTGGCCTAGAGATGAATGGAGTGGACAACTTGGCTAATCTAAAACCTATGTCTGGAGAGTAAGCCTATCCCTGACAATGCCTGAATCACCAGGACCCACAGGCTGAATGACCTAGTGACTTAGGATAGAACCAAATATGAGTGTAGAAAAAAGTGTCACTGTAATGATATTTGCTGAACACTTTGACTTGTGCATAGCCCAATTGTCATCAGAGAGGTTTCTTCTAGCAACTGGTGGAAACAGTGCAGACACACAGCCAAATATTAGGAAGAGCTTGTGGAATCTTACAGAGGAAGGGAAGAAAGAATTGTAGGAGTCAATAGGTGGAGAACACCACCAGAAAACGCAAAGAATCGATTAACCCCAGCTCATAGTGGCTCACAGAGACTGAATTGACAACCATGGAGCCTGAATGGGACTGACCTAGGCACTCTACACATATATAGTAACTGTGTAGCTTGGTCTTCTTTGGGACTCCTAACAATGGGAACAAAGGCTGTTCTGAACTCTTACTGGCTTTTGGGACCCTACTCCTTCTAATATGTCCCTTTGCCCTTAATACATTGGGAGGAGCTTAGTCTTACTGAAACTTGATGTGTCATGTTTTGTGATACTCATGGGAGACCCGTTCTTTCCTACACAGACATAGGGGAGAGGTGAATTGGGAAGTAGAAATAGAGGGATGGGGAAGGGACTGGGATGAGAGAAGGGAAGGAAAACGGTGGCTAGAATGGAAAATAAACAAATACCTTTTTAAGGTAATTTTTCTTTATTTATTTTTAGAAAATAAAGTCCTTTTTTTCCATGTATCCCCTTGCTCTCCCTCCCTTCCCCCTCCCAATCCATCCCAGTCTGCCTTCAGCCTCTCTTCTCCCCATCAACCTATTCTCCCCTAAAAGGGCAAAAGTCCCAAGGTGGATCAACTCACCATCCATGAGGCTGGTGGTGGTTGGATGAGGTCTGATTTCCTCACCACAATGTCATGACTTGGTTAGGTGTTCCTCTGCGGAGATGAGCTCCGAAAAATAAAAAAACACACAAATAAATACTTTTAAAAATAACAAATTAAATAAATAGAAAGTAAAATGCATTTGTTATTCTCTTTTCCCTGGCCATAGACTCTCTGACTTGAAAATATTACTGTCTACCTAGTATTATTGAAGCATACATTATTTTTATGCATTTTAATTGTATCTGAGATAAAGAGGAACTGAGCTGGAGCTTCTCTTTTCCTTTCCTCCCTTCCATCCTTCCTTCCTGTTCCCCTTCTCACTTACTTCTTTTATTCTTTCTTCATTCCTTTCTGTTCTTTTCTTTATTTTCTTTATTTGTTTTGAGAGAGTTTCTCACAATATGGCAAAGTTGACACTTCACCCACTATGTGCCTATGCTTGCCTGGAATGTTAAAAAATAATCCTTCCTTAGCCTTTATTTACTTAGTGCAGAGGAGCTTGTCATTATTACACCTTACCAACAATAAACTTACATCCTCAAACAATAACTTCATACTCAGCATCTATGACACCTTAGTGCATGAGTGTGAGTTCCTGGGGAAAAATTCCACCATTCTTCCTTGCCAACCTGTTTTCCTTCTACGAAAATTTTTCACCTTTTGTACAAAATCCTTCTCTCTCAACCCCCATTATATTCTATGAGATATTCCACTGGCTGCAGACGCTCTTCAGGTATGTCTCAGTGCCACCAAGATACAAGCTTTATATCCAGGAGCACAAACCAAACTCACAGGTGATTGTAACTAAGTTACATGGGAAGTGATGCTTACTTTAGAGCACGCGGTCTTTCCAGAGATGGCTCTGCCTGGGGGAAGGCAGGCTAGTGATTCTGTGACTGGCAGCTAAGGTATGTTGGAGACTGTGTTTCTCTTCTTCACTTAATCCAAATCATATTTTTTTTTAAAAAAAAAAAAAAAAACCTCTCTTGGGGCCTCTGTTCATAATAAGTGGTTTATGCTGCTGTCTGGAGTAGGGGAATTTTTTACCTTTCATTCATTTTTCATTCTCCCTTCTGCTTCTTTTTCATCCCTCTTCCTTAGCTTTTGGATGACAGTGTAAAAAATAAAGAGATGGTAAACAATTAGCTATTTAAGTGGATGTTTACTATAATGATTATATATTTTTTAAAAAAAATTAAGCAGATGCTCTATAGTAAGGTTTTATAATGTTTTACATAATTGTTATATATGTTTTCAGACATAGTAAGTTTTGTATAAAAACAGATATAATGCATTAACAAAGAGTTGCAGACTGTGAGCTACAGAGGTAGCTCAGTTAAAAAAAGGCCTTATCATGTGAGGAGGAGGAGAAAAGACTTAATTCTGGATGTAAGGATCAACTTAAAAGCCAACATACACAAAAACCCTTTTGAAATTCTAGTGTGAAGATAAATCAAAATGGTAAGCAACAGAGCAAGATGATTACGTTGAGGAGCCAACATCTGGGAACTCTGATTTCAGAGAGAGTTTACCTCAATGAATGAGGTGGAGAAAGACCAAAGAAGACTGCTAACATTATACCTAGGTCTCATTAAGCATTTATACCCATACACCTGTACAGACACACATGAGCCTACACACTTACAAACAATCATACACATATGCACATCCACATACATACTCAAGCAGAAAATAAATGCATAGAAATAGAAAATAATTGATTTAATAGACTACCACATAAATGAGCACAATTAGTCTCTTATATACTAATTATCAGAGCTGTGTTATAAAATACTGTGTTAAGACTGACTGTGTGCCAGCAATGTGTTAGGAATTGGGTATATATTCTGAAGCAAAGCACTGTGATTACTAACTTCATAAAGCTTTCTTTGTAGGCTTTCAGTGCTTAACTTTATTTTAATTGTTCTATTAGAACAAACATGCTTTGTTTTCAGAATTTATAAACTTGTGATCACTTTGCTTTGCTATCTCTTTAGACCTTCCAGAACTAAGTGACATTCAATGTTGCCCACTGCAAAATGAGCCTTGTGCATACAGCAGATCCCTCTTCCATAGTTACCAAAACTCTAAGGCCTGTAACTATGGAAGATTATATTACTAACAGCAAACCCCTTAGTGTGTGACTGAACAACAGTTTTAATGTTCAACTGCTTTATCTTAAAGAGTATTTATTTATGTCCACCCTTTGCTTTGTTTCAGAGTTCATCTCAAAATACATAATAAATGTTCTCTATGGATTGAGTAGAATGTAAAAATACTTCAAAATTTTAAAATCTGCTCATACTTCATTTTGAAACCTTGTTGTGTAAGGCTAATTGTGGCATGGGACTTGTGGCAGTGGACAACCAGTGGTTCAACTTGAAGCCCATGCTATGAGAGGGAGCACATGCCTGACACTGCCTGAATGGCTAGGATCAAAATCCAGTACCACTGCCTGCCTCCCCTCCCACCAAGAAAAAGCCAATAAAGTGATTTCTAATGATATTCTGCTATACTCATACATCCATGCCTTACTCAACCATCACCAGAGAGGCTTCATTCAGCAGCTGATAGGAGCAGATATAGATACCCACAGAAGGCAGAGCTTGGAAAATACTTCAGAAGAGGAGGGGGAATATTATAGAAGCAATAGAGGTCAAGGATACCAGGAAAACATGGCTAATAGAATCAACTAAGCAGGGCTTATAGGGCCTCATAAAGACTAAAGTGGCAATCGTGGAGCCTGTACGGTTCTAAACTAAGTCTTCTGAATATATGTTTTGGTTGTATAGCTTAAAGGGAGATATCAAAGCTCTATTTTCACTTAGTTGTCTGCCTATGAACTGAAATAGCTATTATTAAACTTTGATGCATTTCACTTAATACATACGTTTAAGAAGACATTTATCTACTTTAACTATACTTTGTATGGGGGAGCAAAATAATGCAGTTGTTGCATAAATGCACAAAAAGAAGTTTAATGATTTTATGGCATATCTTTTAAGCATATTATGTATATGCTGATAAAGATTTTTAAGGGTAAAGCTAATTGCTCTGACTGTGGGGGTGGTGCTTTACTTCTGACTAACACAACTCACAAATTTATAATAAAGTCATGTCACTCAATACATCACCCTGAAATGTCATGCTTTAACAGAACCATCTTGCATTTCTCTGTGTGTTACTCAGTTCTCAGTGCTCTATGTTCCGTCTGGAGCTATAGTTATATAAGAGTATGATGCTGGAAAATCCAGAGTGTTCTCACTTTCATGTAGATGCTCTCTAACAAAGTTCCCTTGTTCTCAGCAAGTCAATCCTGGGTGGCTTTCTTGTATTCCAGGCACTTTGCAAGGGACAAGCCCCAAACTGAAAGCACTGGCAAAGTCAGTTTCAATTTTGTTTGCTAAATTTCCACAGGATTTAGTCATGTGATTGGGAACCATACCACACTACGGACAAATGTGGAAAGTGTTAATGGGAGCTCATCACTACCGCTTGACAAACCATGGTTTATGAATATGGAAACACAAAAAGATCAAAGAAAAATAAAATCCAGGCAGAATATAAAAAAGTCAGAATTCTTCGCCCTCTAATAAACTAAATATAGCATGTTTTTCTTCCAGAGCAAAAACCCATAAGCACCTTCTATAATAAGTGAAAAATAATTAGAATAACTTCATGTATTAATGAGTGTATCTGAAGGCTGATAATTACATTATTTTAGAATAGTATGTAATTATAGGTGCTTGGAATGTTGAAGAAGTAGGGTCTCATTATCCTAGGCACATGATTTACTTCTCAGTAGTGGGATACATGTGAAGAACATATGAGTTTCAGTCAGGTAAAGGAAGTCTTGGGATACAAGTAGGGAGCATATGTGCTTCAGTCAGGAGGACAGAGTTAATAGTCTCCTAACTCTAATTTTTGTTATTATTACAGGATAATATAAATTAATATATATGTGCATTGTGAATGTTTTGTGCAGATTTTGTGGCTCCTAGTCATTCATACTTTTTTTCTAAACAGATTCTTATATTGATAGAAAAGACCTTTGAAAGAGGTCTTTTCTATCAATATCCACCTAGTACAGTTTGAGACTCTAACCCCAGGAATGCTGCAGGCAAATCAGCGCTAGGCTACAAATTGCTTCCACCATTGGCATTACCAGCTGAGCTTCAAACACTGCTGTTGCACCATTTATTTCTTCCTTTATGGAGTGAGATGGGCTCTGAAGAGGCAGTGTTGGAGGTAAATCAGATTGAGGAGGCACAAGTCAAGTGCTTTATATCTTGCTTGGTGAAATGGAGGCCCTAGGGTGATTTTTTTTTTTTTTTTTAAGATTTTAAAAGCAACTGACATTTTGGCTTCTTCAGCTAGTATAGCACAACTGCTTTGGGAAGCTGAAACAGCTTTAGTGTGTGGGTTTAATTTTTAAACCACACTCTGACATGAGGCTTCACTGACATGGGACTTGTTCATCTTGTCAACAAGAATTCTTTACCACCCTGTGCATGCCTAGGGCATGATTAACTTCTCTATTCTTTGCCCCTCCTTGTTTATTCTGTATGTTTGTTTCCCTGCTTTGAGTTAACCACTGCACAAAGATTACCTACTTTTGATCATGCTCAATGGGACCCAGACACAGAAATCATGACATTAGAGTGGACCCTATCTCAGCTCTGTCAGGCCCATCTATAAGTCTTTTTTTAAGCACTAATGAAATATTCTGCTGAGAGACAGGCTGACTGGATCATATTTGTGTCCTAGGTATTTCTCCTGTCAAATCAGCTTTCTTCACGCCCACACTTGTGTGAACCAATTAATGCCTTTGCACAGATCTAAGAAGACACATCTCAACTTATTTGCAATTTCAGTATACCTAAGGACACACCTCAGCTTCACCTGGTTTACATGTATATTTTCTAGCTTTGTAAGTAACACTGAAAAATTCATTTATTTCAAATAGGATGTATATTGCCCTCATGGTTGCTGCTTTACACACTGGGAGTAACAGTTGAGTTATTGATTTAGTTAGTAACATTCTACATTATTCATATCTTGCCCTTCTCTGTGTTTCCACTGATTTTTTTAAGTAAGGAGTCAATATCCTCTCAGTTTTTGTTCTTGTTTTCTTTTATCTCATTTTATATCAATTTGATTAATTCAAATATCACTTCACATCACATTCTTCTTCTCTGTTCCTATGATATCTCTCTCTCTCTCTCTCTCTCTCTCTCTGTGTGTGTGTTTATTTTTGTCCGTCTGTCTGTCTTTCTCTTGCCTATAAGAAAAATAGCTAAAAATATTTCAAAACTTTTATTTTAACATTAAACATTGTTCCTCATATTTTTAGGATATTATTCTATCCAATATTTTTAATAATAAATAGTATTAAAGATAACTGTTGTCTTCTGTTGTTTTATTATTTAGCTTAACCCTTTATTGAACATATTCTAAAAGTACTGGATCCTTTAGACAAAGCAATATTTTTGTAAAAGTTAGGAAAATATACAAAAGAGCTATAATTTTATCTGACATTACACACTTTTCAGAATCTTTATCTTACTGAATGTCATCAGGTAGAGCTCAAAGGGTCATGTGATAGTGCTGTCTGTGGTCCTTGTGCAGGAATATGAAAAAAATCCTGCATTTACATTAGTATTCTGTTAATTATAGAGCACACACACATACAGAGAGAGAGAGAGAAAGAGAAAAAGAGAGAGAGAGAGGGAGAGAGAGAGAGGCACGCACAAAAACACACACAGAAACATACAAAATAATAAAAGAAAAAAGAAAAGAAAGTAAAAAATCATGATACATAAGCTTCATTCTTCAGGGGTCTATTTTTTGATATGGAGACTTTATTTCACTTTATATTTTACAACACACAATTCGTACTTAACGTGAGAGACAATAAAATATTGTTCTAATATATGATGAGTAGTAAGTATTTTCTCATAAAAATAAAATTGAATACTGTTCTTTAATGAGCAAAGTAAAACTGTCTTTTAGACAAGTAAAACTAGTTTATTTAGAACCCTACTACACCCAAGGTTGTACCTAATAGCCAGAAATCAGTGACATTACTCACTTAAGATAACCAAACACAGGCCTAGAACCCAATAACATGATGGACAATGTATAAGCAGAGTCCAAGAACAATGCTCTGCTCTGCACATCTGGAGAGAACCCACCTTGATCTGCCTACAACTGAAAAATCTTCCCCAGGATCCAGACACTCAAAGCCAAGACTAATATTAGAGGCTGGATCTACTTGCTAAGACACAATGCATAGAGAATAAGCCTTGGGGAGGTAGGGTCAGGAAAGTAGTTAGGAATTTAGTGTTTTAACTTTGTGTGATAACTTCAGCATAATAAAACACAACTTTTGTTATTCTATAAGTATCTATGTAGGTTTTGTGCATGGAAAGAGACATACACAGTACCAGGGCCACAAGAGAGTTGTCAGAAGAGTTACCAGGCGAGTACAGAAGCAGAGGAACAGAAGAGAGAAGAAATAGACTGTAACATGGCATAGCATTTCCTCTTAAGACAAAGGATGGGCATAAATTTACTTAGCCATGCCTCACAGAGACAAAGGCAGATGCACAAGGCCTACACAAGTCTGCACCTAATGGGGATTCTACAACTATAAAAAGTGGACACATGTCTCGATTTCTAACCCAGAAACTATCTCTAATTGATAACCATTTACAAATGAATATTTTCCCCAAGGGATTCTCACTAAAAAAGCAT
This sequence comes from Sigmodon hispidus, assembly GCA_004025045.1. Taxonomy (NCBI): domain Eukaryota; kingdom Metazoa; phylum Chordata; class Mammalia; order Rodentia; family Cricetidae; genus Sigmodon; species Sigmodon hispidus. Next base: position 56,296 of record PVIH01003664.1, read on the forward strand.
ACTACTTTGTTTTTATGTTATTTTTTTAATTTATAAAATAAAGTCCTTTTTATCAGTGTATTCACTTGCTCCCCCTCCCTTCCCCCTCAGAACCCTCTTGGTCAGCCTTCAACCTCCCTCTTCCCCATCTCCTGAGCTACTTTTCAGTATATGTTGCATGCTCAGTAGAAGATGACCAACAATAAAAAAAAAAAAAAGAAAAGAATTCAATGGCATCTGTGAAGGTTCCTTATCTAATTTTGTTCTGACAATTTTAAAATATATGTTATTTATATCTATATATTTGATATGAGATGTCTTTCTATAGTCTGTGAATTGCCATTTTTTAATAAAGAGGCACTTTTCACCTGTGGCTAGGCATCTTAGAGGCATGCAGAAAAACCAAGTGGAGATATAAGAACAAGAAAGCCAGAACCAGATAGAGATGCTGCAAGCTGCCAACTGGTAAAGACAAGATGTAAAAGTACAGGTAAGTTACTAGCCACTTAGCAATGCAGTAGATTTATGAAATTAGATTGAGTTAAGTTGTAAGAGCTAGCAAGCAATAAGCCTGAGCCATAGGCTGAACAGCTTGCAATTATCATAAGCTGTTGTGTGGTCATTTGGAGTTCAGTGACTATGAGACTGTAGATCTGGACCTCAGATCTTCTGACTACATATATATGTGCATGTGTTTTTGTGCGTGAATAAAAAAGGGAAATACTTTGTTTTTCTTGTTTTTCTCTCTTTTTACCTACAGGTCCTTGGAATGTCTATCATGGTTTATAGTTTTGTGTTTTTATAAGATTCCTTTGTGTGAATAACTGGGTCTCTGAGTTTATTACTGTTTCTTGTACCTTTTGGGTTTTTTGGTCCTATTCTAATGAGATAGTTTTGTGTTTATCTTATGATATCATATTATCCTTTACTGTTATCACTTAGAAGCCTGTTAATTTTCTACTGAGAGACAGAAGGTGGTTGATCCACATAAGGCAGGGAGGAACTGAGAGAAGCAGAGGGAGGGAAAACTAGTCAGAATAGATTCAGTGAGGAAAAATATCTAAATTTTCAATTGAAGGAGAAAAAAAAAATAAAGCCCAGAAGGCTAGCACAATTTCTTTTGTTTTTAATTAATCTATTTATTCTATATATCTTTTACATTATCATCTTGATCCCATTCATTTCCCCATTCCTTTGCATCCATCATCACCTTTATACATCCTCTAAATAAAATAAAATTTAAGAAATAAATAAACAGCTCAGCTGAAAGGATTAGAGCAATTAGAAACAAACTCACCTAGAAGGAGTTGATGGCAGGGTTAGAGTTAGGGTTAGGGAATAATCAAACTTAGAGCTAAAATCAATACAATTGAAACAAAAAAAAACAATACAAAGAATCAATGAATCTTAGAGTTGGTTCTTTGAGAAAGTCAACAAGATAGATTAACCCTTATCTGAACTAATCAAAAAGCAGAGAGTATACAAATCAACAAAATCAGAAATGAAAAGGGGGACTTAACAACAGACTCCCAGGAAATCCAGAGAATTATCAGATCATATTTTGAAAATCTGTATTCCACAAAAGTGGAAAACCTAGAAGAAATGGACAGCTTTCTGGACAGGTACCATCTACCAAAATTAAAAGAACATCAGATTAATTACCTAAACAGGCCTATAACCCTTAAGAAAATTGAAGTTGTCATTAAAAGCCTCCCCAAAAATAAAAGCCCTGGTCCAGATGGTTTCAGTGCCGAATTCTACCAGACATTCAAAGAAGAATTACTACTATTACTCCTCAAACTATTTCACACAGTAGAAACTGAAGGAATATTGCCAAATTCCTTTTATGAGGCCACAATCACGCTAATACCCAAGCCACTCAAAGACACAACAAAGAAGGAGAACTGCAGACCAATCTCCCTCATGAATATTGATACTAAAATTCTCAACAAAATTTTAGCAAACCGTTTACAGCAATGATAAAAAATATCATCCAACATGACCAAGTAGGCTTCATTCCAGAAATGCAGGGCTGGTTTAACATACGAAAAACTGTAAACGTGACCCATCATATAAACAAACTAAAGGAACAAAACCACATGATCATATCGTTAGATGCTGAAAAAGTCTTTGACAAAATCCAACACTCCTTTATGATTAAAGCCCTGGAGAGATCAGGAATACAGGGAGAATAACTCAATATAATAAACGTGATTTGTAAGAAGCTGACAGCCAGTATCAAACTTAATGGAGAAAATTTCAAAGCAATCCCACTAAAATCAGGAACTAGACAAGGATGTCCTCTCTCCCCTTATCTATTCAATATAGATCTCGAAGCTTTAGCTAAAGCAATAAGAGAATGAAAGGAGATTAAGGGGAAACAAATTGGAAAAGAAGAAGTGAAACAATCTCTATTTGCAGATGACATGATTGTATACATAAGTGACCCACAAAATTCTTTCAAGGTACTGCTACAGGTGATAAACACCTTCAGCAATGTAGCAGGATACAAGATTAACTCAAAGAAATCAGTAGCCCCTCTATACACTAAAGATAGAAGAGCTGAAAAAGAAATAAGGGAAACATTACTCTTCATAATAGCTACAAATAGCATTAAATACTTTGGAGTAACTATAACCAAAGAAGCAACAAATCTATTTGACAAAAATTTTAAATCATTAAAGAAAGAAATTGAAGAGGATATAAGAAAATGGAAAGATCTCCCATGTTCCTGGATAGGTAGGATCAACATAGTAAAAATGGCAATTCTACCAAAGGCACTCTACAGATTCAATGCACTGCCCATCAAAATCCCAACACAATATTTTTTGGATCTTGAAAGAACAATATTCAATTTCATTTGGAATAACAGGAAAGCCAGGATTGCCAAAACAACTTTGCTCAAAAAAAGAACCTCAGAAGATATCACCATCTCTGACTTCAAGTTATACTATAGAGCACAGTAATAAAAACAGCCTGGTACTGGCATAAAAACAGACTTGTGGATCAATGGAATAGAACTAAAGATCCAGACATTTAACCCAAAAACTTATGAACACATGATCTTCAACAAAGAGGCCCAAAATATTCAGTGGAAATAGGATAGTATATTTAACACAACAGGCATAGCTGGATGGTAGTGTGTAGAAAAATGGAACTAGATCCAAGCCTGTCACCCTGCACAAAACTCAAATCCAAGTGGATCAAAGACCTCAACATAAACCCAGCCACTTTAAACTTGATAGAAAAGAAAGTGGGAAATACACTTCTATGAATTGGCACAGGCGACCACTTCCTAAATATAACACCAGTGGCACAGACACTAAAATAAACAATCAATAAGTAGGATCTCCTGAAACTGAGAACTTCTGTAAAGCCAAGGACACTGTCAATAGGACAAAACGCCAGCCTACAGAATGGGAAAAGATTTTCACCAACCCTACAAGTGATAGAGGACTGATCTCTAAGGTATATAAAGAACTCAAGAATCTAGAGCCCAAAACCATGAATAACCCAATCAAAAAATGGGGTTCAGATCTAAAAAGGAAATTCTCAGCAGAAGTATTATTAATGGCTGAAAGGAACCTGAAAAAGTGTTCTTCATCTTTAGCCATCGAGAAATGCAAATCAAAACAACTTTGAGATACTACCTGACACCTGTTAGATTCACTAAGATAAAAGACTCAGAGGACAGCCTATGCTGGGGAGGATGAGGAGCAAGGGGAACACTCCTCCATTGTTGGTGGGAGTGCAAGCTTGTTCAGCCACTTTAGAATGCAGTATGGTGGTTTCTCAGAAAACTGAGAATCAATCTCCCCAAGGACCTAGCAATACCACTTTTGGGTGTATACCCTAAAGATGCACAGTCACACTCCAAAGACTTTAGCTCAACTATGTTCATAGCAGCCTTATTTATAATAGCAAGAACCTGGAAACAACCTAGATGCCCCTCAACTGCAGAATGGATTAACAAACTGGGTTATGTCTACATAATGGAGTACTACTGTGCAGTAAGAAAAAATGATATCCTAAAATTTGCAAGCAAATTAATGAATTTGGAGAATATCCTCCTGAGTGAGGTATCTCAAACCCAGAAAGATAAGCAGAGGATGTACTCACTCATTAGTGGACTCTACACAAACAAACAAGAGTAAAGCAAAGCATGCCCAATCTGCAAGCCTCAACCACTGAACAGCTTGGGATCAGAAACACCTTGGACTGACTCCTTGAATTCCTCTCCCCCTAGAGGAACACCTGACTCAGTCTTGAGGTTGGGGGAGAAAACTGCATCTCCCAAGAGTGGAGGCTGATCTAAGCAAACTGGGACAGTGGGACCTTGGGACTGCCTGGGTCCTTGGGACTGCCTGCTGCCTGCCCAGAGAGGGGATGGGGAGTTGTGGAGAACAGAGAATGACCTGATGTGGCGGGAGGGGGAAGGGACCTTGAATAAGGATATTCAAGGATAGAAAGTGTGACTTCTTTGTTCATAATAATAAAATAAAATAAATAAATAAAATAAGGTAAAAATTATCAATCTTGTCATGGAAGCTCTAGTATGATACAGCGATTCACAGCATAAATCCCTTTGTCCATATATCTTTACTTCTAAGTATTCATTGTTAAAAAAATCTTGTTTGAGGCCTCTGGTTCCTATTGCACTATCAATGTAGGGGTCTTACTAGGAATCATTTTGAATATCCTGTTGTTGCCTTATATTGTGGACATCCTTTGCTTTGAGTCATCAGGCCAGGTCTGTTCACGTACTCCAGCAAATCATATATGGAATGGATAATCAGACAGGCCAAATCATAACGATGAGTCTTGGTCTCAGCAGATGTAAAGTTGGTGAAGATGTGAAATGCAGACAGCTCTCCCATGCTTACAGCTTCCGGGCTGGCTCATTCACAGCTGCATTAACAGGGTTGGCTCTACGACTCTTATGGCCACAAGTCTATCTCTTCTGCCAGTCCCAGACATTGATGGCAATTCTCCCCCATGCCACCACAAAACAGACAGAAATGGACACAGTTCTCTCATGCTCACAATTTTGGGGAGGACTTATCCATCCCTGTCCTACCAGGATTGGCTCTATTGTATTGTCCTGGCAAGATGTAGGGCCTGCTCTCTCAAGTATTGCAGGTGCTGGGGGTCAGGGACAGTTCTACCTCTCTAATGACCACAGGGCCAGCTCTCACACCTGCCACAGGCAGTCAAGCAGGAGGGCATCATTCCCCCAACTCAACAGATGAGAAGTGTGGAGACATCTTCCATGCTCACAGATTTGGTTGTGCTGCTGCCCTGATATGGTACAGGCCCTACTCTCGTGATTATTGAAGCTGATGAGGGCCAGGGGTTAGTCTCCACACTCAGGACCAGCTCTCCATCTCACAGGGTTTCTTAATTTAGCCAAGCATTAGGCTGAACGTATTTCAACCAAAATTTGAAAGAGACCATAATGAAAATGCAAACCTACAGAAATCATCTCTATCAGCAAAACAAATCCAAATGTTGTCAATGTTGGAAAAATAAAAAGAAAAGAAAATGAAATTATCATTCACTTATCACTTCATCAGCATCTCCTTGGCACTTCCATCTACCCAAGCATGACAAAGCCACCTAAGTCAATCATTAGGATTCTCCTAACCAATCTTCTATGTCCCCTAGACACTACTAAGATTCCAGAAATTTTTCAGCTTTCTGTGGTTCTCAGTCAGAGATTCAGTTTAATTCCACAGTAGCTTTTTCTTTGTACGTTGTAGAATTAAATACTGGATATCTGAAATCTAATGTGATTTATTGCATTCTATGTAATACAACACAAAAATATAACACTGAGTTACTATAGGCATTGTATATAAAATATATTTTTCCTTAGTCTCAATAGTGCCAACTTGTATACTATAATATTTATACCTGTATTAGCAAGATTTTTGTTTTTATGTTTCCAAAGCACTGCCTTGGGAGTGAAGTATAATGCATTTGAATAGAAGGAAATTAATGGGAAGCATTAAAGAACAATTAGAGTATATTTTAAACCTCTAAACAATAAATTCAAAGACAGAAAGGGACTACTAAAGGTATTAAAAAGATTAGAATCTTATTCATTCAGAATTTGTATTTTCCAGTGTTCATGTCATAAATTTTTTTGAAACAAATAAATGACTGCTGGGAACTTGGAAGATACAAAACTCATTTTATGTATTGCTAATACATATATACACCCAATGGTAATTAAATGAGAATTAAAAACAAAACAAAATTCAGAAAATGTTTTTGAGTTTGAAATTTTCCAAAGAATCAATGGGATCATAAACACAACACCTAATGGTTGTAACATATTATATCTAATGGATGCAAGTGAGAGAGATGCATAAGCCCTTAGCATCAGTAGCCACCCTTCTGATCAAAACTCAAGATTCCCTTTTAAAGGTCTCTTATATCACCCTTTTAAAAGGTATTTGAGCCACAAAAACCCTATCCCTTCTATCTCAGAGCACTTAGCAGGAACATGCTCTCTGTGGTCCATTTTTAAACTTGTTCTTTACTTTATTGCCTCCTGTGTTTAAGGACTTTCTAAAGACAACTGGGAGTGAGAACTTTAAAGTCAAAAGGGATATATTTTGGCTGAGTTTTCTGTGCTTCTTTCAGCAGTTATTTTGATAACTTGTGTGATCTCTCAACTTACCTCATGGATTGTTGAAATCTGTAAGACTTATAGCTAATGCTCAAAGCCCTAGCAAGGCTTTAAGTATTTATTAATTATGTTGAAAAGTTGTGTTTACATTAAGTACACTTCAAGTACTTGAGAAACCTATGACATGTAATTAGAGTTGCCATTTTAAATTGGTTTGAAGACAACACCAATTCAGTAGCCAAACTTCACTGTCACTTGCAACTCTCAGGAAAGCTTTACAAAGAACAGCGTGCACCTGCAAAACGTACACTGTTTCCTTTACTTAAGTCTTTTTTTTTTAAATTTTGAATTTGTATTTATTTTTGAATAAAGTTTCATCTTTTATTCATGTATCCCCTTGTTCAAACTCCCTTTCCCCTCCTGCCCATCCCAGTCACTCTCTCTTTTCCACATCTCCATATCTCCTCCCCAGCAAGGGCAGGAGGTCCCAAGGTCCCCAGGTAGGTTAGTTCAGCATCCGCTCCAGGTAGTTCCTCTTTCCTCATGCCAACATCAAGACTGGGTCAGGTATTCCACTGGAGAGAATTGGCTCCTAGGTGCCAGTATGGCGGTTTCTCAGAAAACTGGCAATCAATCTCCCCAAGGACCCAGCAATATCACTATTTGGCATATTGCCCTGACCTGTGGGATGTCAACACGGGAGACCACCTACGAGAGAGAATGAAGGGAAGGGAGACGCAAAGGAAGGCAGCAGGTTAAACGGGATTCTGATCAAACTGCAATTTTATTACAATTCTATACATACTTATATAGTTCTACAGCAGAATATGGGGAGGGGGTAGTCATCAAACACCTGCAGAAATCTGGCCAGGGGAAACAGGACATTGGCAAGGTGACTGGTCTTGTTTTAGGGGAGGGTTGCTAGGTAACCTAACTGTAGAATGTTCTTGTTATTCTATTCTTTAGAGCCACCTTAGAGGGCTGCTAAGTAACCTAGCCACAGAATGTTCCTGTTATTTTATTCTTTAGAGTTACTTCTTAGTTACTGTTAAGCAAACCAGAACATCTATTTTACTTTCGGAGAACATCTATTTTACTCAAGGTTGTGCCGGCTCAGTGGTTGGTTTCTCAGTAAGTTCCCATGGTAGCCTTTGGTTAGAGGCCTAGAGGCTCAAGCCAGGGTCTTGGTCCCTGACAGCATATGTCCTAAAGATGCACATTGACACCCCAAAAGCATTAGCTCAACTATGTTCATAGAAACATTATTTGTAATAGCAAGAACCTGAAAACAACCTAGATGCCCCTCAACTGAAGAATGGATTAACAAACTGTGGTATATCTACACAATGGAGTACTACTCAGCAGTAAGAAAAAAATAATATCCTAAAATTCACAGGCAAGTGGATGAATTTGAAGAATATATTCCTGAGCGAGGTATCACAAAACTAAAAAGATAAGCAGGGGATGTATTGATGGACTTTAAATAAAGTACAAAGCACAGCCAAACAAGCTGTTTTATAAAATTAAAGACCAATTTTTCCTGAGATAAATAAGTAGTGTCCATCCTGATTTCTTTTAATTGATTTTAGTTTGAATTCTACTTTGATATAAGGATGGCAAAATCAGCTTGTTTCTTAGGGCACTTTGATCGGAAAATCTTTTTCCAACCCTTTACTCTGAGCCTGTGTCTGTCTTTAAGATTGAAGTGGATTTCTTGTATGCAGCAGAAGGATGGCTTCTGTTTTTGTATTTGTCATGTTAGTGTGTGTCTTTTTATAGATGAATTGAGCCCATTGACATTAAGGGTTATTAGTGACCACTGATTGATATTTCCTGTTATTTTTGGTGGTAACTTGTATGTATTTCCTTTCTTTGGGCTTTTCTTCTGTGGGATTACCAATTGCTTATGGTTTCATGGGTGTATCTGGGATCTTTAGATTAGAGTTTTTCCTCTAATGCTTTCTGAAGGATAGGATTGGTAGAAAGGTATTGTATATGTCTAACTTTGTCATGAAATATCTTGTATACTCCATCTATGGTGATTGATACTTTTATTAGGTATAGTAGTCTAGGTTGGCAGCCATGCTCTTTTAGTATAACTTCTGACCAGGGCCTTCTTGCTTTTACTGTTTCCACTGAACAGCCAGATGTTATTCTGCTGGATCTGCCTTTATAGATAAGTTGGCCCATTACTTTTGCAGCTCTTAAATTTCTTTTTGTACTGTATATTTTGTGGTTTGATTCTTACGTGGCAAGCGGAAATTTTTTGGGGGGTGGGTCAGATCTATTTGGTGTCTTGTATGCTTTTTTCTTTCTTTTTTTTTTTTTCAGGAGGCCATGTTGAGTTTATTGGTGTCTGGATATCCAGGGAACAGGTGGGGATGGGGAGGAAGGAGAGAGAGAGAGAGAGAGAGAGAGAGAGAGAGAGAGAGAGAGAGAGAGAGGAGGCAGAAAAGGATTCCTTGCTTCTGTTTTTTTATAGGCATTTCCTTCAATAAATTGAAAAAGTTTTCTTATAAGATTTTATTGAATACACTATCTGTGCCCTTGAGCTGGTATTCTTCTCTTTTTTTTATTCCTATTATTCTCAGGTTAGGTTTTCTCATTAGATCCCAAATTTCCAGAACATTTTGTGTTATGGCTTTTTTGATGTTAGTGTTTTCTTTGACTGATATATCTATTTCCACTATAGAGACTTCCTCCCGACAGATTTTCTCTTTCATCTCTTGGTTTCTGTTGGTTATGCTTGTATCTATAGTTCCAGCTCATTGCTTCAGATTTCTTATTTTCACGTTTGCCTTGTTTTGTGCCTTCTTTATTGCTTTTATTTCAATTTTTAGTTCCTGGAAAGTTTCTTTCGTTTTTTGGGTTTCATTTTCTTGGATTTCTTTGTTTTGCTTCAAGGATTGGTTAATCTCTTCCAATTATTTGTATTTCCTTCTATTTATATGAGGGAATTTTTAAAATTCTTTTTAAGGCTTCCTAAACATTTATGCCCCTAATATAAGAGTACCTAGCTATGTAAGAGAAACACTATTAGAGCCCAAATTCCACATAAATTCTCACACTGTAGTAGTGTGAGACTTCAATACCCCACTTTCACCCTTGGATAGGTCAACCAGACCAAGACTCAAGAGAGAAATAAGGAGTCTAACAGAGGATATGATGCAAATGGATTTAATAGATATTTACAGAAGCTTCCACCCAAATTCAAAGGAATATACGTATTTCTCAGCACCACATGGGACTTTCTCTAAAATTCACCACATAATTGGTCATAAAGTAAATATCAATAGATATAAATGGAAATAATTCCTTGTATCATATCAGACCACAATGGCCTAAAGTTAGAGTTCAATAACATCAAAAATCACAGAAAGCCTACCAACTCATAGAGACTAAACATCACGCAACTAAACCACCTCTGGCTCAAGGAAGAAATTAAGAAAGATATCAAAGTCTTCCTAAAATTTAATAAAAATTAATCTACAATGTATCCAAACTTATGAGACACAATGAAAGCAGTCTTAAGAGGAAAATTTATAGCACTAGATGCCTATAGGAAAATCTAAGGGAAATCTCACACTAGAGAACTAACAGTAGAGGTGAAAACTTTATAATAATTAGATGAAAATTTACCTAGAAAAATTAGCAGGAAATAATCAGACTTAGAGCTGAAATCAATACATTGGAAAAATAGAACAATATAAAGAATCAACGAATTAAAGAGTTGGTTCTTTGAGAAATTCAACAACATAGATAAAGCCTTATCCAAACTAAACAAAAAAGTAGAGAGGTGGTATCCATATCAATAAAATCAGAAATAAAAAGGGGGATATAACAACAGACCCCTCAATAAAATCCAGAGAATAATCAGGTAATGGCTTGAATATCTATACTCCACAA
>PVIH01003664.1:66914-155767 GCA_004025045.1 Sigmodon hispidus
AAAAAAAAAAAAAAAAAAAAAAAAAAAAAAAAAAAAAAAAAAAAAAAAAAAAAAAAGCTCAGGTTCAGATGGTTTCAGTACAGAAATTTACCAGACATTGAAAGAAGAACTTCTACCAATATTTCTCAAACTGTTTCACAAAGTAGAAGCTGAAGGAATATTGCCAGACTCTTTAATGTGGCCACAATTACCCAAAAACACAAGCCATTCAAAGATGTAACAAAGAAAGGGAATTACAGACCAATTTCCCTCATGAATATTAATGATAAATTCTCAATAAAATTCTGGCAAACTGTATACACCAGCATATAAAAAATATCACCCACCATGAACAAGTAGGCTTCAACCCAGAAATGCAGGAATGGTTCAAAATAGCAAAAACCGTAAATGTCATCCATTATATAAACAAACTGAAAGAAAAAAAAAACCCATGGTCATCTCCTTAGATGCTGAAAAAAACTTTCACAAAATTCTACACTCCCTTATGATAAAAGTTCTGGTGAGATCACTAATACAGAGAAAAAATAAATATATAATAAATGCTTTTTCCAAGAAGCTGATTGCCATCATCAAAATAGACAAATATTGAAAGCAATCCCAATAAAATCAGTAACAAGACAAGGATGTCCTCCCTCCCCTTATCTATTCCATATAGTTCTTGAAGTTTTGGCTAAAGTAATAAGAGAATGAAAGGTGATTAAGGGGATACAAATTGGAAAAGAAGAAGTGAAACTATCTCTATTTGTAGATGACATGATTGTATACATAAGTGATCCACAAAATTCTACCAGGGAGCTTCTACAGCTGATAAACAACTTCAGCAATATAGTAGGATACAAGATTAACTCAAAGAAATTAGTAGCTCTCTTATAAACTGAAGATAAAAGGGCGGAAAAGAAATAAGGGAAACATCACCCCTTTTAATAGCTGCAAATAGCATTAAATACTTTGGAGTATCTATAACCAAAGAAGTAACAGATTTGTCAAAAACTTTGAATCACTGAAGAAAGAAATTGAAGATATTAGAAAATGGAAGGATCTCCCATGTTCCTGGATCGGTACAATCAACATAGTACATATGGCAATTATTCCAAAAACAATCTACAGATTCAGTGCACTTCCCATCAAAATCCCAGTACAATTTTGACAGACCTTGAAAGAACAATACTCAATTTCATTTGGAATAACAGGAAAACCAGGATTGTCAAAATAATTTTGCTCAACAAAAGAACTTCAGGAGGCATCACCATCCCCAACTTCAAGTTATACTATAGAGCTACAGTAATAAAAACAGCCTGGTACTGGCATAAAAACAGACTTGTGGATCAATGGAATCGAATTAAAGATCCCAATATAAACACCAAAACCTATGAACACCTGATCTTTGATAAAGAGGACCAAAATTCTCAGTGGAAAAAAGATAGTATCTTTAACAAATGGTGTTGGCATAGCTGGATGGTAGTGTTTAGAAAAATGCAAATAGATCTAAGCCTATCACCCTGCACAAAACTCAAATCCAAGTGGATCAAAGACCTCAACATAAACCCAGCCACACTGAACCTGATAGAAAAGAAAGTAGCAAATACCCTCTATCACATTTACACAAGTGATCACTTCCTAAATATAACACCAGTAGTATAGGCACTAAGAACAACAATCAATAAGCGAGACCTCCTGAAACTGAGAAGCTTCTAGAAAGCAAAGGACAAAGTCAATAAGACAAAACCACATCCATTCTGTATAATGCGAAAAGATTTTTACCAACCCTACTAGTGACAGAGGACTAACCTCTAAAATATATAGAGAATTAAAGAAACTAGAGCCCAAATCCTTGAATAACCCAATCAAAAATGGGGTTCAGAACTAAATAGAGAATTCCCAGCAGAAAAATTACAAATGGCTGTAAGCCACTTGAAAAACTGCTTGACATCTATAGCCATCAAAGAAATGCAAATCAAAACAACTTTGAGATACCACCTTACACTTGTCAAATTGGCTAAGATAAAAGCCAGATGACAGATGACAGCCTATGCAGAACATGGAGAACACTCTTCCATTGATGGTGGCAGTGTAAGCTTGTTCAGCCATTCTGGAATGCAGTATGGTAGTTTCTCAGAAAACTGGGAATTAATCTCTCCAAGGATCCAGCAATACCACTACTGAGCATATACTCTAACGATGCACATCATCACTCCAAATGCATTAGCTCAACTATGTTCATAGCAGCATTATTTGTAATAGTCAGAACCTGGAAACAACCTAGATGCCCCTCAACTGAAGAATAGATTAACAAACTGTGGTATATCTACACAATGGAGTACCACTGTGCAGTAAGAAAATATGATATCCTAAAATTTGCATGCAAATGCTTGGATTTGGAGAATATTCTCCTGGGTAAGGTATCACAAATCCAGAAAGATAAGCAGGGGATGTGCTCATTCATCAGTGGACTTTAAACCAAAAGCAAAGCATGTCCAAGCTGCAAACCACAACCACTGAAGAGCTTAGGATCTGAAACACCCTGGACTGGCACCTTGGAGCCCATTTCCTCCATAGGAACATCTAGCCCAGTCTTGGTTTGGGGTAAGAAAAGAGGATCTGTCTGGAGTGGATGCTGAACTAACCCACCTGGGGACCTTGAGACCTCCTGCCCTTGTTGGGGATGTGGAGAAGAGAGAGTGACTGGGAGGGGCAGGAGGGGGAATGGAGTTTGAGCAAGTGGATACATGGATAAAAATGTGAGACCTTATTCATAGTAAAAATGGAAAAAAAAACTTCAGTCCTTGCAATCTGTGTGTTGTTCGTCCTGTCTGCAAAGACATCAGAAATTAATTGCACCTGTACTAACTATGGCAACATTATAGTAGTGATTTGCCCAAAGCTCTGTAAGAGAATCTGTTGATAAATATAAACTGAAAACATAGGGTATACGTAGCACTTTATTTCACTGTTTGCCAATCTTTCTCCATTTGCATTATGTTTTTCTTTCTGAAGTTTATGTTTTGCTCAATGTCTCCTGTGTGTTTTCTTTCTGTGGTTTGTTTTATCTGTAGCTATGAAGGTAACAGAAACTGTACTGCATTCACATGAAGAACATCACTGAGATCACAGTTCCAATAACTCGAATTTGCAGCAGTTGAATTTGTTGAGCCTGCCTCACATTGTTTTTCTAGTTAGACTTGAGTGCCCTTCTGTAAGTTATCTCCCTGTCTCAGCTTCTCCAGAGTATCTAAGTACAATGCTTCATAATGATATGCCTGAGAGGTAAGTTTGATATAAAAGGCTGGAAAGTGAGTGGTATGATTCTGGTAGGGTTTCATTTTTTATGAGAACTCCTTTTCTGGCTGTAATATAATTACCTACTTCTGACTTTGCCCTTAAGAAGTGAAGAAAGAGAAAAATTCCACATATTAGCCACATGAGTACAAGCCTCTATCTTTTTTATTTTAGTTTATACTGATTAGTTCCTAAATACCTTCTTATCCATACAATTTCATTGGAGTCAGAAATTCCCACAGGATTTGAGGGAAGACACACTTCAGTCCATGAAGCTAACTTACTTTCTTAATGAGAAAAACCTCAAATGTCATAAAATTTTGTTTTGAGATTTACCTGGGAATACATTGATCTTTGTGTTGTATATATCCATGAGACATTCCAATTATCAATTGCAAATATCTGAAATAAGAGAGTCTACATATTGGCAGATTTCCTTCTTTATCCTTATGTCCTAAACAATAAAGTATTTCAAAAAGTTTTATTATATTGGGTATTAGTGACAATAGAAATGAATGAAAGCCTACAGGGTGATATGTATAAAACATATGCAGTTCTATAGTATAAAGAACTTGAGGTCGTATTTTTATGAGTTCTTAGAACTAAAACCCCAAACAGAGTCAGTCATATATTATATTGTTTATATTATGTTATTTATGATAAGAAAACATCAGCTTTCTATAGCTTATTTTTGTTCAAATGAAATATGACACTTCCAGAATGAAATTGAAAAAGATTTTCAGTAGGGCTTGGTGGGGTAAAAATGTAGATCTCAAATAAAGTGCTCTTGATGGCTTCTTTGCAACCCTCCCCCTCACTGTTTTTTCTCTCACAAATACAAGAAATTTAAATGGAGAATGATTTGTTTTTGTTCTGTGCTGAAAGTTTTGATGCATGGCTTCCTAAAACATTGTCCTTAGGTTTGTGGTAGAAGAGAATGTCTCATCTCATGACAGAGGAAAGAAGAGGTAAGCTAATGAGTTCCTCCTTCTATTTTAGTCCCTCCAAACCCAAGCTGTCAAATGGTGCTAACCACATTCAGAGTAGATCTGAATTTACCATCTATAAAAAACCTTCTCAGGAACATTCAGTCTAAGTTACCAATTTCCCAAGTGTTTTTCAACAAAACTAGTTTGACAGATAAGTGGCCATTGTATTTTCTGTTTCTTAGTTTCATGTTCCTATAGAAGCATACATCTCACTAGCATCTTATGCACCTATCAATTAGGTAACACTCTAAGGTATATGAATAAGTCTCTGTGTCTAGTATTGGATGGACAGAGATATGCTGAAAAAGTTTTCCTGAGATGAATTGTAGTCTCAAATTGCTACTGTACACATTGTATCCAGTTAGAAAAAGACAATGCCTTTGAAAAAGACAATACTATGACATTTTGCATGACCTGCAAGATTACTCTATGAGCACAGATGAAAACACAAAAGAGAACCTCTGTAGTATTGAAATTACTGACTTTCATTTATACACATTTTCTCACTTTATAATTCTTCAGTGGCTCAGAAATACTACCCCCCTCGATTCCTATGACCATCCAGAGGGACTTTGACTGGCTATTAAAATGGTAAATGGGTTTGGTTCTAGAAAATGGTTATCTCTGTTAACTTAGGGGCAAATAAAAATGATCCCAACAGAGAAACAAATTTGTATTACTTTCCAAGGTAGGAAGATTTGACAAGAAGATTTGACTCTGACATGCTTACTGACTGGTCTGAAAATGTAATTAAACCAGGCTGGAGAAAAGCCAGCAACCAGTTAATCTAATGGTTCCTCTAGAGAACTCAATTTGTCTGGAACAGAAATCATAGCAAACTTTCCCAAGTAATTCTATCTTTTTCCTCTCTGTGTGCTTTCTGACCATCAACATAAATATGTCTAAATCTATACACAGTAATCAGAAGTATGTAGGAGCTGTATCTCCATGCCCCTGTCTCAGTGCACATGCTACATAACCCTCTCTGCAAGAATGCAAATGACTCAGATAAGGGGTGAATGCTTACTATATTGTTGAGTGTTTAATTAGAGTACAGGGGTCCACAGACTCACTGAACCTTTGGAAACTACTTTGTTTGGATTTGTGTGGGTACATTTTCCCTTTAAAAAGACTGTTCAAAAATGACTTAAGGCTCACTTGATGAGATAGCACCCATACTGGGTACTACTTGGATGAACAAGAATCAGAGACTAGACAACCCAGAGATCTAGGGTATAACCATTAGTACTGGTCTAAAATAAAAAAAAAAAAACATAAAAATAAATGATTGAATGATATTCTGCTTTAATGATAAATGCCTTATTTAGCCCTCTTCAAAGAAGCCTCCTTTTACACCAGATGCAAACAAATACAACAATACCCACAGCCAGACTTACAGAGATTAAAAGAGACAGAGACAGAGAGATAGAAAGGACCTTGGAACACATACATCTAAAGTGGATGTCTCCATCAAATCTTTATCCTTACAGCTCAGAGAACAGTGAAGAAGAAGAGATAATGTGTACAAGAACCAGAAAGAATGAAAGACACCAGGAGAACAAAGCCATCTAAATCAACAGAACAAAGCTCATATATGAGAAGTTACAGAGACTGAAACAGCAAGCACATGGCCAACACTGTACCAAGTCCTGTGTGTATATTAAGACTTTCACTTTAACATTTATGTGGGACTTCTGAGTGTGTCAGTGAGTGGGACTCTGATTCTTGTGCCTGCTCGTGGATCTTCTTTCCTTCCGTTGTTTTTTGATATCTAAAACTAAATGTGATTGCTTTTGTTTTATCTTATATTTTATTTTGTTTGGTTTGGTGGTTATCTCTTAGAATCCTCCTCTTTTATAATGAGAAACATAAAGGGAATGGGTTCAGAGGGGAGAGAACGTAGAGAGAAAGTGGGATTGGTAGATGTTCAAAATTTTGTATGAGAAAAAAATCTATTTTTAATAAAAGAATGGAAAGGAACTTTTAAAAATTGAGTTCTAGATGGATGAAGCTGCAGATGGGCTTAGAGTTTCATAGCCTAAACTCACATTCTGCTTTTGGCCTTAAATTCCTATATATGAATGAAATGTGATCACTCTGAGCCTGACCACCAGTCAAACTCACATTCCTGCTGTTGTTCCTTCCCTGTCATGATCAACTGTATCCCCTCTGAAACTTGAAATTAAAATAAACACTATTATTTTTTTCTGTTTTATGGCTTCGTATTTGAAAGATGTTGGAAAATTGCAGCAGTAAGAAACTCTTGTTCTTAAGCAGTAAATCATGTAGGTAACATATCTATACACTAATCTCTACATTTTTATGTGCATGCCATTTTCAATGAACCTTATTTATATTCAAATACATGAATCAAGTGTGACACCTGTCAGTTCAAGTTCAATTTCTCTGTGTTTTGTGTCCATAGTTTGTGACATCTTTAACTTTAGATCTTACTGTCAAGTTCTGGGAGATAACAAATAGCTGCAGCAATAACCTTTGCTTTCTGAGTCTCTTTGACATTCTTAAACAACAGTTCAAATCAGGTTTCCAGTACTTTGCCCTGGAATTTACTGCAGACCTACTCTCTATTCAAGTAGATGAATATCTCCTATCTGGAGGTAAATGCAAAAAAATATAGCTTAGCTCATTTAGCTGCATGGTTCTTTCTGATCTTGAATGTGACTTGAACCTGACCCTAATATAACTATATGGCATGTAAGGATTATTAATTTGTTAATGTGAAAATGATTTCATCACACAAAAACAAGAAAATAATTTCTTTTGGCACATAGTATGTGCTTAGTAAATGATACTCACTATTATGACAAATTGTAATCATGTAAAATAACAATAAAAACATGCTTATTGTCACATCATGTGGAAGTCACAAACTCTGGAATGGGCAGAAATCATGAAGCTACATCTCATTCTGCATTGTGTGACTTTGTTGCTGAGACTGAGCATCAGTAACTCTGATTATGAGCTGATTGTTGCTAGGCAGTGCAAATGACAGTCAGAAAGGAGGAAGCAGTCAGCTTGTCTTATATGAGGCAGATGTGAGCTACCTAGAGACCTAGACATACTTTCTAAAGATGAGAATGAGGAAGATATAAAGATATAAATGAAGCTCATTATAGATAGGGTTAGGAGGCATCTGTTAATCAGAACTGCTGCTTATAGACAATGCAGCTTGCTAATACCAGGAAAAAATAACTTCCACATAGCAACATCTTTATTGTGTGGCTACAATGTTGTCAGAGGCTTACAATGGCTTATTATAAAATAAGATATATTATAAACCTTAGTTTAGACTATCTGGATAATGTTTAGTTAAACATCACAAAAAAGTAGAATTTATGTTTTACTGAAAAAATAAAAATGATTATGACATAGACAGTTTTTAAATTTTTCAATTAAAGCTAATTCCCACAGAAAAATTAAAGTTGAGAGGGTTATCATAGCTTTTCCCTTCAGTGGATCATTAAAGAGCTAGCTGCATTTTAGAAATGTTCCTGAGGATGTATGCAAGACGCTCCTTTATGTTCCCACTTTGCTGTCTATGACACAGGGAGAAAGCTCAGCCTAAAGAAGTTTTCCTGTGACGACGGTCTCTGTGACATAATCTCCTTAATTAGTGTTCTGTTGGAAGCTCTGCCTCAGCCTCCTTTCCTCCATCTCCTAACTCTGCACCTCAGAAAGCCTACCAAGAGCTGCTCAAGAACACGTATATGGGATATTTAAATAACCTCTAGGCCATAGACCTGCCACATAATTTCTCCTTTCTTTAAGATCCCTAGGAGTACTTTGTTCAGATTAACCTAGATTCTTCACCTTTGAATTTGACTCATTGCATTGGCAGAGAAGAATTAAAAATACTTATCAATTTGGACTAACATGTAATAGATGTTCCATTATTTTATAGTTTAAATAATTCTGAAACCCTGTGAATAAAAGTATATTTTATAAAAGAAAACTGCTCCATATTTTCTTTCATATATTAAACATGGACTCTTTAAAAGACAAGAAAGTAGAACAGACCTGTTTTGGAAAAAAGGAGTAGAAGAGACAGAGGAAGAGGTTCAACAGAAGCGCTTTGGGAAACAATTGTATAATAAGGGTGAATGTGAATAAAGTAGAGTATAGAGATAGGTATATATTATAGTGAAAACATTGCTTTGTGTACTCAATGTATATATATGCCACGTGCAACCTCGCCAGCAAGGAAGACGCAACACCAGATCCTTCTCTCTACAGTTTATTCAGGCCTTTTAGAAATGTTCTTGTCTTTCACTTACTCACTCTCACTCTCACTCTCAGATGGACGACGAATGACAAACAACCCTGGGGGGAAGTCTGCTTGTGGCTAAATACCCTCTGGGCCTCCAATCCCAGTAAGCCATGTGGACATTGCCCATATGTCCTAGGACGCAGAAGCAAGCCACTATCCTTGCCTACAGCCAATAAGGAGTTGTTTACTCCCGAGAGCACTCACCATCGAGAAGGTGGAAGGCAGGAACCAGTGCCACCTTTAGGGCATGGTAATACCCTCTACAATAATATACACACACACACACACACACACACACACACACACACACACACACACATATACTAATAAAAGGAATAAAGTAAAAGAGAACCCAGGAAATTATATTCTAAATTGGGAGAAAAATAGTGAAATCCCTCCAGGAAGCAAGGAGTACTGATACCTATAACCTGGTGTTCTGCATACATTGCTGGCATCAGTTTACTTTAGAGTCTAATTACTCTAAATTCTCCTGAAACCCAGTTCTTCATCACCAAAATAGGCTGAAGAGTTTTTTTTTAACTAAACAGACTTTTTTCCTTTTTTAATTATGAAAAAAGTCATAAATTTTATCCATGTATCCCCTTGTTCAGGCTCTTTTCCCCCTCTTGCCCCTCCCAGTCAGTCACTCTCCTCTCCATCAGCTTATCTCCTCCTCATCAAGGGCAGGAGGTCCCAAGGTAACAAGGTGGCATAGTTCAGCATCCACTCTAGACAGATCTGCTTTCCTCATCCCCACATTAAGACTGAGGCAGGCGTTTCTCAGGAGGGAGTGGGCTCCAAGGTGCCAGTACAAGGTGTTTCAGATCCCAAGCTGTACAGAGGTTGAGGTTTGCATCTTGGGCATGCTTAGCATTTTTTGTTTAAAGTACACCAATGAGTGAGTACATCCTCTGTTTATCTTTCTGAGTTTGTGATACCTCACTCAGTAGCATACTCCCCAAATCCATTAATTTGTCTGCAAATTTTAGGATATCATTTTTTCTTACTACTGAGTAGTGCTCCATTATGTACCATAGTTTGTTAATCCATTTCTCAGTGGAGGGGCATCTAGGTCTTTTCCAGATTCTTGCTATTACAATTAATGCTGCTATTAACATAAATGAGCTAATGCCTTTAGAGTGCTAATGTGTATCTTTAGGGTACATGCCCAATAGTGGTATTGCTGGGTCTTTGGGAAGATTGATTCCCAGTTTTGTGAGAAAGTGCCATACTGCATTCCAGAGTGGCTGAATCAACTTACACTCTCACCAATGGAGGATTGTTCCCCACAAAGTCACCAGCATAGGCTGTCATCTGTGTCTTTTATCTTAGCCAAGCTGACAGGTATAAGGTGGTATTTCAGAGTTGTTTTGATTTGCATTTCTCTGATGGCTAAAGATTGTGATTTTTCAAGTGCCTTTCAGCCATTCATAATTCTTCTTCTGAGAATTTCCTTTTTAGTTCTGAACCCCATTTATGATTGGGTTATTCAAGATATGGGGCTCTAGTTTCTTAACTTCTCTATATATTTTAGAGATCAGTCCTCTATCAGTTGTACGGTTGGTGAAAACCTTTTCCCATTCTGTAGGCTTTTGTTATGTCTTATTGACCGTGTCCTTGGCTTTACAGAGGCTTCTAAGTTTCAGGAGGTCCCACTTATTGACTGTTGTTCTTAGTGTCTATGCTACTGGTGTTATAGTTAGAAATTGGTCATCAGCGCCAATGCATTGTAGGGTATTTCCCACTTTATTTTCTATCAGGTTCAGTATGGCTGGGTTTATGTTGATGTCTTTTATCCACTTGGATTTGAGTTTAAGTTTTATGCAGGGTGATAAGCCTGGATCTATTTGTATTTTTCTAAACAGTACCACCCAGTTATGTCAACACCATTTGTTAAAGATTTTTTTTTCCACTGAGTATTTTGGGCTTCTTTATCAAAGATCAGGTGTTCATAGGTTTTGGGGTTAATGTCAGGGTCTTCATTTTGATTCCATTGATCGACAAGTCTGTTTTTATGGCAGTACCACGCTGTTTTTATTATGGTAGCTCTATAGTATAATTTGAAGTTGGGGATGGTGATGCCTTCTCAAGTTCTTTCATTGAACAAAATTGTTTTGGCAAATCTGGTTTTCCTGTTATTCCAAATGAAACTGAGTATTGTTCTTTTAAGGTCTGTAAAAATTGTGTAGGGATTTTGATGGGAAGTGCATTGACTCTGTAGATTGCTTTTGGTAGAATTGCCATTTTTACTATATTGTTCATACTGATCCAGGAAAATGGAAGATCTTTCCATTTTCTGATATCCTCTTCAATTTCTTTCTTCAGTAATTCAAATATTTTGTGAAACAGATCTGTTACTTTTTTGGTTATAGATACTCCAAGGTAGTTAATGCTATTTGCAGCTATTATAAAGGGTGATGTTTCCCTAATTCATTCAGCTCTTTTAGCCTTAGTGTATAGGAAGGCTACTGATTTCTTTGAGTTAATCTTGTACCCTGCTACATTGGTGAAGGTGTCTATCAGCTGTAGAAGCTCCTTGGATTTTGTGGATCACTTATGTATACAATCATATCATTTGCTAATAGAGATAGTTTTACTTCTTCTTTTTTTAATTTG
The DNA here is from genome assembly GCA_004025045.1 of Sigmodon hispidus. Taxonomy (NCBI): domain Eukaryota; kingdom Metazoa; phylum Chordata; class Mammalia; order Rodentia; family Cricetidae; genus Sigmodon; species Sigmodon hispidus. Next base: position 78,084 of record PVIH01003664.1, read on the forward strand.
TATTCCCTTAATCTCCTTTTGTTCTCGTATTGTTTTAGCTAAAACTTCTAGAACTATATTGAATAGAAAAGGGAAGAGAGATAGCCTTGTGTAGTTCCTGATTTTAGTGCGACTGCTTTGAGTTTTTCTCTATTAAGTTTAATGTTGCTTGTTGGCTTCTTGTAAATTGCCTTTATTATATTTAGATATTTTACCTGTAATCCTGATCTCTCCAGGACTTCTATCGTAAAGTATTGTAGAATTTTGTGAAAGGCACTTTCAGCAGCAAAGGATATGATCCTGTGGGTTTTTTTTTCATTCAGTTTGTTTATATGATGGTCAACATTTACAGTTTGTCATATGTTGAACTGCATTTCTGGGATGAAGCCTACTTGATCATGGTGGATACTTTTTATATGTTGGTGTATATGCTTTGCGAGAGTTTTGTTAAGAATTTATCATCAGTATTTATGAGGGAAATTGCTCTGTAATTCTCCTTCTTTGTTGTGTCTTTTAGTGGCTTGTGTATTAGGGTTATTGTGGTCTCATAAAAAGAGTTTGGCAATATTCCTTCAATTTCTACTGTGTGTAACAGTTTGAAGAGTATTGGTAGAAGTTCGTGTTTGAATGTCTGGTAGTACTTTGCACTGAAACTATCTGTATGTTGGCTTTTTTTTTTTTTTTACTTTTGAGACTTTTAATGACAGCTTCAATTTTCTTTAGGGTTATAGGTCTGTTTAGGTAGTTAATCTGGTCTTCTGGTCTTCATTTAATTTTGGTAAATGGTACCTGTCCAAAAATCTGTCCATTTCTTGTAGCTTTTCCATTTTTGTGGAGTATATATTTTCAAAGTATGAAAATTTCAAAGTATGAAAATATATTTTCAAAGTATGAAAATTCTCTGAATTTCCTGGGGGTCTGTTTTTATGTCACTCTTTTCAATTCTGATTTTTTGATTTGGATACTCTCTCTCTGTTTTTTTAGTTAGTTTCTATAAGGGTTTAATCTATCTTATTGACTTTTTCAAAAAACCAACTCTTTGATTCATTGATTCTTTTTATTGTTCTTTTTGTTTCAGTTGCATTGATTTCAGCTTTAAGTCTGCTTATTTCCTGCAGTCTACTGCTTCTAGGTGAGTTTGCTACTAATTGTTCTAAGGCTTCCAGCTGTGATGTTAGTTCTCTATGTAGGATTACTCTAGGCTTTTCATATAGGCATCTAATGCTATGAATATTCCTCTCAAGACTGCCTTCATTGTGTCCAATAATTTTGGGTAAGTTGTGGATTCATTTTTGTTAAATTCTAGGAACTCTTTGATTTCTTTCTTAATTTCTTCCTTGGCCCAGATGTATTTAATTTGAATGATGTTTAGCTTCCATGAGTTGGTAGGCTTTCTGTGATTTTTGTTGTTGTTGAACTCAAACTTTAGGCCATTGAGGTCTGATATGATACAAGGGATTATTTACACTTTTTTGTATCAATTGATATTTGCTTTATGACCAATAACGTGGTCAATTTTAGAGAAAGTTCCATGTGGTGCTAAGAAATATGTATATTCCTTTGGGTTTGGGTGGTAGCCTCTGTAAATATCTATTGAATCCATTTTCATCATAACCTCTATTAGACTTTTTTTTCTGTGCTGAGTCCCTGTCTGGTTGACCTACCCAAGGGTGAAAGTGGGGTATTGATGTCCTCCACTATTAGAGTGTGAGAGTTGATGCAAGATTTGAGCTTTATTATTGTTTTTTTTACATAGATAGTTGCCCTTATATTAGGGGCATAAATATTCAGCATTGAATTCTCATCATGGACAATTTTTCCTGAGATGAATAAGTAATGACCACCCTGGTCTCTTTTAGTTGATTGTAGTTTGAAGTCTACTTTGTTTGATATTAGGATGGCAACACCAGCTTGTTTCTTAGGGCTGTTTGTTTGGAAAACATTTTCCCAACCCTTTACTCTGAGCCTGTGTTTGTCTTTAAGGTTGAGGTGCATTTCCTGTATGTAGCAGTAGGATGGCTTCTGTTTTTGTATCCATTGTGTTAGTGTGTGTCTTTTTATGTGTGAATTGAGTCCATTGATATTAAGGGATATTAGTGACCACTGATATTTCCTGTTATTTTTGGTGGTGGGTTGTATGAATTTTTTTTCTCTGGCCTTTTCTTCAGTGGGATTATTGATTGTGGTTACATGGGCATATCTGGGATCCTTAGGATGGAGTTTTCCCTCTAATGCTTTCTATAAGGCTGGATTTGGAGATAGGTATTGTTTAAGTGTGACTTTATCATGAAATATCTTGTTTACTCCATCTATGGTAATTGATAGTTTTGCTGGGTAACGCAGTCTATGTTGGGAGCCTTGCTGTTTTAGTGTTTATATAGCTTCTGTTCAAGACCTTCTTTCTTTCATTGTTTCCATTGAATAATCAGATTTTATTGTGATGGATCTGCTTTTATAGGTAAGTTGGCCATTTTCTTTTATGGCTCTTGAAATTTTTCTTTGTTTTTTTTATGTTTTGCAGCTTTATTATTATGTGGCAAGCAGACTATTTTTGAGGGTCAAATCTATTTCGTGTTCTATAAACTTCTTGTATTTTATAGGCATCTCCTTCTTTAAGTTGTGAAAATTTTCTTCTATGATTTTATTGAGTATATCATCTGTGCCTTTGAGCTGAAATTCTTCTCCTTCTTTATTCCTATTATTCTCAGGTTAGGTCTATTAATCATGTCCCAAATTTCCTGAACATTTTCTGTTATGGCTTTTTTTGGTGTTAATTGTTTACTTTGACTAGGTATCTTTTTCTCCTATTGAGTCTTCTACTACAGAGATTCTTTCTGCCTTCTTTGGATTCTATTGTTATGTTTGTGTCTGTATTTCCAGCTCTTTTCTTCAGGATTTCTATTTCCATCTTTGCCTCATTTTGTGTCTCTTTTATTGCTTCTATTTCATTTTTTAGTTCTTGGAATGTTTCTTTCATTTTTTTTTTATTTTTCTTTTCTTGGTTTTATTATCAGGATTTGTTCATCTCTTCCAATTTTTTGTTTGAATTTTCTTCTATTTCTTTAAGGAAACTTTTTATATCCTCTTTGAAGGCTTCAATGATCTTCATAATGCTGTTTTTGCTGTTGTTTTCTTCTGATTCCTCTTCATTGCTCTGTTCAAGTCTTGTTGTTGTAGAACCATCTGTTTCTTCTAGTGTTGCCTTGTTTTTCTTTATATTACTATATGTATTCTTGCACTGGCATCTACCCATGTCTTCAGTGGTTCACAATTAGTTCCTTGTCAGTTGGGGATAGAGGGATTGTGTGTTTGCTGTCTGCTCTGAGCAAGGTATTTGTTTAACTTTGACTCTGTTCTAGACAGGGGACTGCGTTTCCAAGGCCCTCAGTTTTTGTCTGATGAAGCAGTTTGTCCTGGAGATGGGGCCCAGTATGGCAGGGCCTAGAGTCTTCTGCTGGGATGAGTCTGAGAATATACTTTGTGTTTCCACCTGGATCCTGGAGAGGAATTCTCTGGACTTTGGCCCAGGAAGTAGGATCTGTTCACCTTTGACTTCTCTCTGGATGGATAAAGAGTTTCAAAGCCCTTGGTCCTTGTCTGATGACACAGTTCACCCTGGAGATGGGGCCCCTCTGGACAAGGGCTAGGGCCTTCTTTGACCAGCTGAGGAGTTTTATTTTGTCTTCTTACAAAGATTAAAGCAGCAATATTGTGTGTATTCCTCAGTACACATAGTAGACTCTCATTAATAATATCTTTTACACATTTATCAAAACTTTCATCCATCATTTGAATGGCTAATTTTAGGACCATAAATGAATAAATCAACCAGACTGAGTGTGTAGATAGGTCAGAAAAAATTACCGGACCACTATATTTCAGGGGTTACCTATGGAACAAAAAAGAGAGGTCAAGTCATATTGATAAGTAGCAGGAACACCAAACCAACAAGGACACAGTAAGGATTTTAAGTTTCTTCAGAGTTGAAAGTTTCCAGTTATGTATATGGCATAGATGTACAAATTCATGTTGCATAAAGTGAGACTCAGAGCCAAATATCAGGGGAAGACTGAAATATCAGAAAGAGGAAGCACCACAGTCAACTCTCACCCAGCTGTCTTGAAAGTTTCTCAGCCTTGTTCTTGGTCACTTCTGCCTATAGCTTTTGCCTCTGCTGAGTTTCTAGAGCTCTTATATATCCTATCCCATCCAGGTTAGGATTAAAGACATGTAGCCTTAACCTCACAGAAACAGAAGAAGTTCTGTCTCTGGAGTTATGGGATTAAGGGTGTAGGTCACCCCTCCTGGCTTTCCCTGTGCTGGGATTAAAGGTATGTGTGACTGACTCTCAGCTGTTTATACTTATATTCAAGGATCAAGAATTTCCTGAGCTTTCTGCCTAGGATTTAACTATGTGCTACTTCTGATGTTTCAAGATTTATTGAATATCTAACAAATATCTACAATGTGGTGGCAATTTATACTTCTTCCTTTGCTAAGAACTATTGGCACTGCACTGCTGTTGTGATATTTGAAATAGCTAACCAATTCATAAACAACTCATAGACACCAGCATCCTAAAAATGTCAGAAATAATCTCAATATTTTGAACTCAATAAAAACAAAACTGAAAAGTAGCCTTAAGATATTGCAGCTCTAACATTCTAAACAGGAGACTAGACAAGTTGAAATTCTATCTATTCCCACAGACATACTTACTACTAGACTAAATGGACATAATGTGTATAGGGTTAAAACCATCTTCAGAAAGAAAAGATGGAATGATTTCTAGACCATGGGGGACATTATGATTATGATGCAAACTGATAGTCAGGGTATCTGGAGTAAACTCGTTTAATACCTACAGCAGACAATGAGATATGCTCCTCAGAATATGCAGAATCTAGAAAACATTGCCCCCGTCCATTCTAAGAAAAAACCTGCTGGAGCAAGAACTCATGACAGTCTAGAGGTAAAAACAGAGGAATCCATGGCAAAGGTTTCAAAAAACACTAAAGCCATAAATAGTCACCAATGATTACACTAGCAGCTAATATCACTTGGGGTCCTCTAGGCTTCATCTGCATGTGACTGTGAGAAAAAGAATAATGAGTCATATCAGTGAATAAGACAAAGAAGACCAAGTGCTTATTGAGAAAATACATATCGTATCGGAGACATTTGAAGTCAATTTATACTTAGGGTTAGGGTTAGGGTTTTTTCTTTAAGTTTTCTTCACTTTGCTTCATTTGAAAAAATGAAGGTACATTTAATTTTAATAATATGGAGGAGTTAAATTTTCCTTGAATAATACTCAAAAGATCTGTATGAAGATGTCATAAAAGAAATGAAACAATACAGTACTTTAAAATTTCTAGTAGACTGATTTTTTTTCCTCTAGAAAACAACAACAAAATGTTAGTTGTTATCTTTTTGTAACTATCTAAATGCACAGATGAGTCCAGGATGAGGGTGCTGAGAGGTCTATAAGCCAGGTTTACACCCTGCATCTGCCAGGCAAGGGTGTGTCACTGAGGTTTTGGTTAGCTAGAAGACAGCATATACCCACTTTTGATTTTAATTTCATAATTGAATAACTATATTCTGAATTATCAGACATTCAAGAGTGGAGAAAGTTAGCACAGAATAAGTTACAAAATAATCCTTTTACTCATGAAATTGCTATCCATTTTTCCTCCTGTATTCACATTTACACTGTGGTTAAAACAAAGCTTTCATACTTCTAAGTGGATTAGTTATAGACAACTTTGCACAGTTTGGCTTATGGATGAAATACATGACTTTCTGTGAGATTATAAAATTGTAAGGATTTTTCATTAAGAAAAATTGCTAAATTCTAATCAGTATTTTGATTTTCAACAATTTTACTACTAATAAGAACCATTTGCCTCAATTCAGGTAATGATCATTAATGGAGGCACAATCTGTATTCAAGACTGTTGTGAAGATAAAGTGCTTTAATGATGCTTCTTTGCTAGGACAAGGAAAATGATACATGGGAGAGTGAGAAAATAAAAGAAATACATTAAATTTATGGACATTGTATAAAATAATACTAATTTCACAAGAGAAACAAAGTCAAGAAATATAGGCTTGCAGGAATTAAAAAAAATTAAAATGAGACTTTTATTTATTTTTGAATAGAGTCTCATTGTTTATCCATGTATCTCCTTCTTCAAACTCCCTTCACACTCCTGACCTCTCCCGATCACTTTCTCTTTTCCCTTTCTCCTAATCTCCTTCCCAGAAAGGGAAGGAGGTCACAACGTGGTTTAGTTCAAAATCCACCCTGGGCAAGTCCAATTTCCTTATCCCAATATAAAGACTGGTTCAGGTGTTCTTCTGGATGGAGTGGGCTCCAAGATGTCAGTCTAAGGTGCTTTATATCCAAAGCTGTTCAGCGGTTGTGGTTTGCAGCTTGGGTATACTGTTGCAAAAAGTTTCCCAGCCCATTTGTGGCTGAAGGTTTGGACCTTGCACATGACAGCTTTTTCCCCCAAAGAAATTAATCAGATGCTTATATTAACTTCATACTGTTTAGCCCATGTCTCATGAACATTACTAGCTAGCTCTTTCATATTAATTCAACCCATTTCTTTTAATCTATCTGCCACAAGGCCAGGCCTGTGGCTCACCTAGATAAGTTACATTTTTCCTCCTCAGTGGTCAGATGGAGACTGGCTAACTCCACCCTCTTTCTATCTGTCTATCCTCTGATTCTCCACCCACTTCTATGGTGCTCTACATAGGCCAAACCAGTTACTTTATTTACATCATACAGAGACCATTTCTACCACATTTCCTCTTTTCTGTCTAATCAAAAAGGAAGGTTTAAATTTCCATATAGCAAAATTACATACAGAACAGCTCCCAAGCAAGAATTACAGTCACTATATCCAGTCTATTTGTATTCACCAAATTAAAGAGAATATTCCATTATCTACCATATCCTTGTGAGTATAAAGTTTCATATCTAATATACCTTTTAAACTAAAAAGAACTATACCTATGATTATTAAACCTTCAACCACATCAAAGACCACAAAAGAATATAATGTTATCCAAATAAACAGGAAGTGCAAGCAACTTTCAAAGTCTAGAAAATGACAGAGATAACACCTGTCTGCCTGGACAGTCACCCAAAGTTCCTTTGTAATGTTGGGGCACCATCTTCAGCCTTTATGGCCCAAAGTCTCTGTTGTACCATTAAGTGATGTAGGAAATCTGACACAGTTTATCAGTTGCTTCTCCTTGTATCCAGATGGATGCCTGGCAATGTTTTCTGCAAAGCAGTAACCTGAAGGACCATCTCAGCTTGTTCTGCCAACATTAAGAGGTCACTTTTCTATGGAACCTGCATGTCCTGTTTGTACAACATACTATCAAGCAGTCAATACCAGAACAGTTTCTTGTCCAGTGGCTAACTATTGCCACAAAATAAACTCCATATGAAGTTTCTTCAATGCCCATCATTTTCCTAAAATACATTGGTGCTGCCAAGAGAAGACCTATCACACTGTCCAGAAAAGTCTAAGTTCTTAAAATAATTTAAATGCCATATTCTGCATGTCTTTGAAGTATTTGAAGACTACCTATCTAATTGAAATATATCTTTGTATACCTATAAAACCTAACTAACAAGACTATAAGTTTGGTTATCATAGATGACTATTAAGCTGCATTTCTTAATTATACATTACAATTTTAAATGAGTTACATCAGCATCATACCTTAATAAAGAGTAGAAAAATACATACAGGATAACAAAATTGACTGTAAGTTTATATCAATAAATCAAAATCCACTTATCTTTTCTAATCATTCCTAAATATTCCCCCTCTTTTTAAAGAGATTGACTATGACCATTAACCATTTGTAATGAAAACAAACATTAATAAGTAATATTTGGGGAAACTGGACATAGCTTTCTTTCTTTTACTACTTCCTGCTGACAAAGGATGATGACAATCTCATAAGGTCTTGAGGCTGAATCATCTCAACTGGCATCTTGGAAGCTGAGAATGTTCAGGTGGCCTTGGCAAATGAAACCACATTTGCCTGGAACCAATCCACAGGTTTTGATCTTCTGTGGAGACAAAAATAGAAACTCTTTTCCCAAGCAACATATTCTTATAAACAGATTTCAAAGTCAAGATATCTTTAAAGTATGTGAATTTGTTTAACTTAGCAGCCTTAGCAATCAATTGTCATTCTGCAATTAGCTCATTAAAAGTTAAAAAATTTAAAGAAAACACAATGACCATAATCCAGACTTTCTGTTTATCTGCCACCTTTATTATATTCCTATTTCTCTTTAAGGGCTTTCTTTACCCATTTTTTTATCTCTCTGAAGCCTATGCATATTTTACATACATTATACCCCATTTAGAAGTTTTGTGAGTCTAAATATGTTTTATTGAGAATCTTTAATCATTTTCTAACTCAATGAGCTTTTAACATATCAGTATCACTTTAATTGCTGACTCTGCCCCTTTTGGCAGCTTCTCAATATGGCAGAGGTGCCCGCTGCATCTCTCTCACTGCCAGCAAATAGAGTGGACTCAGGAAATTCTGCTACAAGAAAAACTGTTTTCAGCTCTGTTTCCTTTCTATTCAATTTAAGCAGAAACCTTAAATCAGTCACACTTATGCCAAACCTTCTGTGAAATGTATGGGTTTAAGCTGTCTGCCACAGATGTGCCATTTTTAAATTTCAGCCTGAACACCATGCAGCAATTCAAAATACCATAAAGCAATTAAAATACACAATTCAGAAAACCACTTTGCCTCTGTTTCAGTGATCTAAAATGCTTTTTAAGCTTTTTAAACTTTCTCAGGCTTTATGCAGGTGTTTGTGGCCACATTAAGACACCATTTGTTGTAAAAGTTTTCCCTGGCACTTTTGGGCCAGAGGTTTGTACCTTGTGCACGGCGGCTTTTGTCCCCTAAAAGAAATGAATCAGACACTTATATTAACTTCATACTGTTTGGCCCATGTCTCAAGCACATTACTAGTTAGCTCTTTCATCTTAATTCAACCCATTTCTAGTAATCGACCTGCCACCTGTCCCAGCCCGTGGCTCACCTGTATTTCTTACATGTCTCTTCTTCCAGGGTCGGATGGCAAATGGCTAACTCCATCCTCCTTCTACCTGTCTGTCCTCCAATTCTCCACCTACTTCTATGATGCTCTATGTAGACCAAACCAGTTACTTTATTTATATTATACATAGAACATTTTGGGGGGAAAAGCCACCATGGGCAAGGTCCAAGCCTCTGGTCCCAAAAGTGCCTGAAAACTTTTTACAACATATGGCGCCCAACATGGAGCTGTTTTCATGGAACCCAGCTGGGTCTCCGAGCCTCAGGGCAGGGGCTATCTTGGATTCAGGGCTTGTTCCCAGCCATGTGGATCTCCAGGCAGCACCAGTGAGAGCAGTGACTGAGCAGGAATCTGAGAGACTGGGTGTCTGTATACTGGCTGCTGCAGCCAGTTGTGCTGATGCATGCTGGTAGAATTTGCTGAAGGAGGCAAAGGCTGCACCAGTGGAATTGAAATCACCATTTTGTTTTGGATGCCGCTGTTGCTGCCATGCTGCCATGGTGGAACACAACTGTGACACCTGCTGGTTGTAAGTCCTCTTTATATCTGAGTAAGGTAATCACTTTTTTTCATGATGTCTGATGAAATAATTGTTCAGAATTTTAGTCACTTTTTCACAACTGTGATAGAGGATTATTTTCAGAATTATGCATTTGGAGGCCATCTCAACCCAGGAGTTCTTTTGCTTTTTTGTGTGCTAATATACTTTATACCTGCCTAGGATATAAAGGATCCCAGAATAGGAATGAATGCATACTCAATAGGGTGTGTGAGATACATGAGGATTCTAAGATAGCTTTACTTGCTAAGATGTGTGACATGGATGAGTATTTTAAGAACACACAAGAAGATGGTAAGTTTTACATTGATAAGACAATTAAGAAGCTCGCTTCTTCCATAGAGGAGAGGTCTACATTGGTTAGAGAGGAATGCAGAATTTATATTGGTGAAGAAATTAGGAAACTAGCAAAACATGTTCAAGAAAAGGATCAGAAAGTAGTGGAACATATAGATGTGAAGACTGAGAGAATTTTCCAATCTATAAAATTGTTAGAAAGTTCATTTATGCAGGACCTTCAAACACTGGAAAAGCCCATTACCTCTAGGTTACAAGATTAGGAGGGTCATAAGGCAATAACAGAAAAAGATTCTGAGGCAACATCTTTTCAAGACAACCCAGAACCTCCACTTAAAAGATATTACAGTAGAGAAAATGCTTTACCTAAGGTGATTACAATGAGGGGACTTCCCCCTACTCCTCTAACACTATTCACAATCATGGTAGAGAACAAAAAATCAGGTGGAAAGGCTTCAGACAACATGGAATATATTTATGAACCTATCCAAATGTAGGATCTAAAAACAATAAAGGAAGCCATAGTGATATATTGTGTACAATCATCTTTGAAACAATTCATAAATTCGTGGTCAACACAGAATCAGGTAATTCCTAATGACTGGAAGAATTTAGCAACTGCAGTGTTGGATTCTAGTCAAAGCTTACAGTGGAGGAATTGGTTTAGGAAAGACACTAGAGCCTTGGAATCTCAGGATCAAACTGGGAAAGTTACCATCTCCAGGGAACAAATCCTTGGGGAAGGTCAGTTTGTTGATGTATCAATTCAGACTACTTATGATGACCATGCCCTGTTGCTGTGCTGTACTGCTGCCTTAAATGCTTGGGAAAAGGTTTTAGACCCAGGACAGAGAATTGAATCAGGTTAAACAAGGTTGAGTCAGGTTAAACAAGGGGAAAAGGTTTTAGACCCAGGACAGAGAATTGAACTCAGGTTAACCAAGGTTCAATGGAGCCTTATACAGACTTTTTACAGAGGTTGACTCAAGCTGTAAATAGAGTAGATTCAGGAGTTCGGACACAACTGATACTTTCTTTGGCCTTCAATCATGCTAATATGACATGTAAGAAACTGCTCATGACATTAAAGATCAGAAGTGCACCCTTAAAAGAATGGATTCAGCATGCAATTAATGTTGAATCTCTACATACTGATGAGAAAAATTGGGTAGGACTAGCCATTGCTAATTTTAGGATAAGAAATTGAAGCATCATTTGTTTCAATTGTGGTAAGCCAGGCCATATAAAGAGGAATTGTAGGCAAGGCTTCTATGGGAATTCTCCCAATCCAAGGATGATTCAAACAGAAGACCACTATCTTCTGGGCTATGTAGGAGGTATAATAAAGGCTGATATTGGAAAAAGGAATGTATATCCATAAGAGAAAAAGATGGCAACCTTTTAACATTGGGAAACATAACTTGGAGCTTCCCTTGGGTAGCCCCCAAGAGACAGACCTCAAAGAAGGTCTAGTCATATCCAGTCACAGTGGAAGAGCAGCCTTCTCAGGATGAGTAACAAATTCCAAGCCTGGAACAGTAGACTATGTAGCCATAGACAAGATTGCACTTACAGGAGAAGTTGACAGTATCCAGTAAACCGATAAAATGCATATTTGGCAGACCTCCATAAATGAGAAAAGACCAAAGTTGAAAATAAGAATAGATAATATTTTTTATGAAAGGCTTAGTTGACATGGGAGCTGATGTTTCGATCATAACTCTACAAACATGACACCCTAGATTGCCTCTAAAGGAGGTAGATGTTCAAATTTAGGTATTGGGACACTGTCTCAGATAAAACAGAGTGTGAGATGGCTTGAATACATAGGACCAGAAGGACAGAGAGGAAGATAGAAGCCATACATGGCCAACATAGCAGTGAACTTATGTGGTCGTGATCTACTACAACAATGAAACACCCAAATTAAGATCCCTCCAGGCTTAAATATCAACCAAAGACCAATCATGCCCCTGAAGACAATGCTTCAAGAGTCTATGCAATACAGCCATCAGTTATTCTGGTTGCACAACAATGCGGTCTAAAAGCTACAGGCACCCCTAAGACACTCACAGTCCTGCCTTTGAAATCATTGACAGACAAGCCTATTTGGTTCCAGCAATGGCCTTTGACAGAGGAGAAATTGCTAGCCCTAGAACAATTGGTACAGGAGCAGTTACAAACTCAGCATATTGAAGAATCAACCAGCCCATGGAATTCCCCCATATCTGTGGTCAGGAAGAAATCTGGGAAATGGAGAATGGTGACAGATTTAAGAACAATTAATAAGGTGATTCAGCCCATGGGCACCTTACAGTCTGGTATATATATCCTTACCTTCTTTGCTACCTAGAGGATGGCCTATTATGGTTATTGATCTGAAGGAATGTTGTTTTTTTTCTTTTTACCATACCTCTACAAGAACAAGATAAAGAGGAGTTTGCTTTCACTATACCTTCTTTCAACAATACACGTCCAGTAAAAAGGTAGCAATGGAAGGTCCTTCCACAAGGAATGCTGAATAGTTCCACACTATGCAAATATTTTGTCCAACAGCCACTAGAAGTGATACACAAACAATTCCCACAGCCTATCATTTACCATTATATGTATGATATATTGTTAGTGGACCCAGACATAGACACCTTAGAAAGACTGTCTGATGAAATGAAGAAGGTGTTGCCTGATTGGGGACTTCATATTGCCCCTGAAAAGATACAAAGAGGGGATTCTATCAATTATTTGAGATATAAAATAGGCTTGCAAACAATTAAACCTAAGAAGGTACAACATAAGAGGGACAGATTGAGGACACTTAATGATTTTCAAAAACTACTAGGGGATATCGCCCACATATGACTGGTTATTGGTATAAAAAAAAAAACTATGAACTGGTTCATTTGTTCAAAACCTTAGATGGAAATAAGGATCTGAACTGTCCCAAGGAATTCTCTGCTGAAGCTGTGAGAGAAAATTAGCATTTGTGAAAAAGAGATTACAAGAAGCACATGTGAACCGTATAGATCCAGACCTTGACTACATCCTGGTTATTTTACCTTCTGAGTATTCCCCTACAGAAGCCATAATACAAAGAGAAAATATTATATTAGAATGAATATTTCTACCACATAGGCCAAGTAAAAAATTGAAAACGTACATTGAAAAGATTTCAGATTTGATTTTCAAAGGCAAATTCAGGCTTCAACAGTTGACTGGAAAGGATCTGGCAAAAATTGTTGTACCTTTGAATAATGAGGAAATTGATCGATTACAGGCAGACAATGAATATTGGCAAAAGGCCTGTAGTGGCTTCCTGGGGGAGATTAATAATAAATATTCCTGAAGCAAGAGGATTCAGTTTATAAAAAAACTAATTAGATTTTCCGCCATGTAGTACAGGATAAACCTATTTCTGGAGCTCTTACATTTTTTACTGATGCAAACAAATCAGGAAAGGCTGGTTATAAATCAGAAAACTTCAGTAAGGTGGAATACAGCCCTTATGATTCTGTTCAGAAGCAGAACTGCATGCCATTATTATGATGTTATTGGATTATACAGGACCTCTTAACCTGATAACTGATTCTCATTATGCAGAAGGAGTTGTATCTCATATTGAAACTGCTGATTTCACTCCTGATGATACAGAGCTAACCTTTTTGTTTGTAGAGCTACAGGATATCATCGGAAATAGGACACATCCTATGTACATAATACATATCAGGGCCCATTCAGGCCTCCCTGGCCCTTTGGCACAGGGTAATGATGAGATTGATTAGTTATTAATAAAAAATGTGATGGAAGCCTCAGAATTTCAGAAGAAGTATCATGTCAATAGCAAGGGATTAAAGAAGAGCTTTTCTATCACTTGCCATCAAGCCAAGGAAATTTTGCAAAAGTGTGATAAGTGTTCCCTCTACAATCAACCATTCTTACTTGCTGGGAGTAATCCCAAGGGTACAAAGAGCAATGAGATTTGGCAGATGAATGTGTTTCTTGTGGGTTTGTGATTATATCCCCCTTTTCATTTCTGATTTTGTTGATTTGGATACTCTCTCTCTGCTTTATGGTTAGTTTGGGTAAGGGTTTATCTATCTTGTGATTTTCTCAAGGAACCAACTCTTCGATTCATTGATTATTTGTATTGTTCTTTTTGTTTCAATTGTATTGATTTCAGCTCTAAGTTTGATTATTTCCTGCTGTCTACTCCTACTAGGTGAGTCTGCTTGTAATTGTTTTAAGTCTTTCAGTGGTAGTGTTAGATCTGTAGTGTGGCAATTTTCTAGGCTTTTCATATAGGCATCTAGTGCTATGATTTTTTCTGTTAAGACTGTTTTCCTTGTGTCCCATAAGTTTGGGTATGTTGTGGATTCATTTTTGGTAAATTCTAGGAAGGCTTTGATTTCCTTCTTAATTTCTTCCTTGACCCAGATGTGCTTCAAATGAGTGATGTTTAGTTTACATGGTTTCATAGGCTATCTGTGATTTTTGTTGTTGTTGAACTCTAACCTTAGGCCATTGTGGTCTGATGTGATACAAGGGGTTATTTCTAATTTTTTTGTATGTATTGGTATTTGCTTTATGACCAATTATGTGTTCAATTTTAGAGAAAGTTCCATGTTGTGCTGAGAAAAACATATATACCTTTGTGTTTGGGTGGAAACATCTGTAAATATCTATTAAATCCTTTTGCACCATAATCTCTCTTAGACCCCTTATTTCTCTGTTGATTCTCTGTCTGGTTGACCTATCCAATGGAGAAAGTGGGGTATTAAAATCTCCCACTATTAGAATATGACATTTGATGTGGGGTTTGAGCTTCTATAGTGTTAATTTTACATATGTAGGTGCCCTTATATTAGGGGAATAAATATTCAGAATTGAGATCTCACTTTGATTGATTTTTCCTGAGAATTAGTAATGTCCATCCTGGTCTTTTTTGATTGATTTTAGTTTGAAGCCTATTTTGTCAGCATGTTTCTTGGGGCCATTTGATTGGAAAATGTTTTCTCAAATCTTTACTCTGAACCCATATCATTCTTTGAAGTTGAGGTATGTCTCTTGTATGCAGTGGAAAGATGGATTCTGTTTTTTATCCATTGTGTTAGGGTCTGTTTTTTTATAGGTGAATTAAGTTCATTGATATTAATTATCACTAATTTTAATTCCCTGCTGTTTTTGGTGGTAGCTTGTGTGTATTTCCTTTTGTTTGGTTTTTCTTCAATGGAATTATAGATTGTTGTTTCATGAGTGTATCTGGGTTCCTCTGGTTAGAGTTTTTCCTCTAGTGCTTTGTGAAGGGCCACATTTTTTAATAGGTATTTAAATCTTGTTTTGTTGTGAAATATCTTTTTCACTCTACCTATGGTGATTGATAGTTTTCCTGAAAATAGTAGTCTAGATTGGCAACCATGCTCTTTTATTGTTTGTATAACTTCTTCCAGGACCTTCTTGTTTTCATTTTTTCCATTGAATAATCAGGCACAATTATGATGAGTTGGCCCTTTTCTTTTGTAGCTCTTAAAATATTTTCTTTGTTCTGTACCAACTAAGAATAGCCATGCATCATCACCCACAGTATCACAAAAGAGCTATCAATCTGCCTATCCTGTCCATGTAGACAGTAAAATCTACAAGTGCTGAGGAAATAATTACTGTGACTGACTCTTGAAAAGTATGGAAGACAGGAGAGAAAGCAAATGATAAGACAGCCTTTGCCTATGAAATAAGTGTGTTGATACAGACAGAACAGAGTGTGTCTAACACAGAAATCAGGGACTAAAGGTTGCTCAGTTATATGACTGGTGGTCATAGGGACTGAGGACAAATCTGAATGGCATCTGTGCTCTTAGAAGTATAGGGCAACAACTAACTACCAAAATATAAAAATAAATCTAGTTGACTAGATTTAATGACAAGATATAAACTATTCTTTGATGAAGCTTTAGAATATCTTAGCACTCAAAGTTTCTGGTGGCCAAGCTTGATGACCTCTTCCATTGATCCAATGATGCCACACAGTGGAAGGAGAAAATTAACTTTCTTAAATTTTCTCCTGCTACCATATATATGCCATAGTATCTACACAAAAGCATGCATACATATTAACATACAAAACACATACATTCATATACAAACTAATAAATACAAAAGAAATTAATTGGAATATTTTGAGAAGGGATGAAGTTATCTTTTTACAATGGTAAAGTAATTTTCTCCACAAAGATTTTTTTTCACATATAATAGATTTTTTTGTACACTATTTTAGAGAAACTTAGCAAAGGAATCAAAAGTCACTCAGTTTTTCAAAGCATACATTCCCAGCTTTATGAAATCATCACATATTATCTATGACTTGTCTTTATCCTTTTTCACAGTTTGGCCTGCTATAGCATGTATAATGCCTTTTATAAGCCATGCTAAACACAAGAGACATTTC
The DNA here is from genome assembly GCA_004025045.1 of Sigmodon hispidus. Classification (NCBI taxonomy): domain Eukaryota; kingdom Metazoa; phylum Chordata; class Mammalia; order Rodentia; family Cricetidae; genus Sigmodon; species Sigmodon hispidus. Next base: position 94,482 of record PVIH01003664.1, read on the forward strand.
TGTGCATTCTTGTGTGGATAATGCCCTTAAACTAAATTTAAGCTCATTTTCTGTTTTTTTCATAATCATGTCTCAAAAAAGCACATGTTTTGTACACTGAATAAACCATTCTCAGTACCCCTTCATCTTCAAGTTCTTAGTTTACAGTAAATGATGGCTCTCAAAACTTATATATAACAAAATTGCAATAACTCACTATCTTTATGAAAGACATTTGGTCAATAATCTTATGCACAGAGCCTTTTGTGGATGATGAACTTCTTTCTACTTTCAATTCCATAAATGAGTCATTTAACCTTCTTACCCTTTAAAGATTGGAATAAATTGTTCCCTGGACAATTTCACCTACTGAAACATTTACTGGTGAGATAATGTCTACAAAATAGACTGAATGACTCACCAAAAAGCAATTTGCTGTATTTTTTTCAATCTAAAGCTGAAAATAAAAGGGATGGAAACAGAGTTGGAGGATGAAGACAAATATCTGTGACTTCACAGAGATGAGAGATGGACATGGAGGTCTATGATTTCACACAGATGAGGGCAGAATAGAAGTGTATGATTTAACAGATAATGGTGAAAACAGATGTCTGTGACTTCACAGAGGTGGAGATGGAAGAAGGTTATGACTACACAAAAAAATGGTATTTGAAAGCATAGGTTTATGACTTCACAGAGATGGGGATTTAAAACAAATGTCTTTATTTTCATAGAGATGGAGATAGAAGAGAAGTCCATGACTTCATAGAGATCATGATGAAAGCAGATGTCTGTTACTTCACAGAGATTGGAATGAAGAAGTCTCCAGCTTTCCAGAGATGGGTATGGTATGCAGATGTTGGTGACTTCACTGAGATGGTTGTGAATGCAGAATCTGTAATTTCACAGAGATATCAGATGGAAAAAATGAATATGACTTCAGAGAGTTGGTGATACTTCTTATTACAGAAGGCATCCTGATGTTCTGTGATGTTATATCAGTTTAAGAAAAAAATACTGTCTCATATATTTTTGATGATAGTAAGTATTTTTAATTAACTTCTTAGTTACAATGAAAAATATATAATATCTACAAGTTTTCCAAAGCAGATGACAAGTGAAAAAAATACTTAAGGAATTAAATTTTTCTATCTATTAGTCAGTGATGCTAGTGTTTACAAAGGTGAGCAAGGTACAAATCCTTGTCTCTTTCTAGAGTTCTCTAAGAAATCTAATCATTAGAAATGTAATTGATCACTGAGTGCTCTGACAACTCACTACACATTTCTAATACTTCACTTTTCTCAGAATTCCAGCATTGCTTTTCTCTTATTGTGGTTGCTCCCTCCTTCTAGATAAAACTATATGGTCATATTTTTGTATTACCTCCTTTACAGAAAAAGACACAACCAGCTCTTTTGTCTGTATCATGGTCTTTTCATCAAATCTTTATTCCACGACTGCTGTCAAATAGTCTCTGGCTCACCATATTGAGCTATTTAGCTTTCCAGCAGCACATTTCAGATCTTATATTGAGCACATCACCTCTGGCAGAGAAATCATTCCCTCCTGATCAGAAGTAATGCTAAGATGCTCTGGAGCTGGGCTGAGGCACCTGTTGGTCACTTATCCTAAACACATACCTCTAAGTACATATCTCAATTATTCTGCTTTAGTAATATAAGACCCTTATCATTTAACAATCTGATTAAGTAATGTAATTTATTACAAGGAAAACATTATCATATACCAAGAAAACACTGTCTCTGCTTGCAGTCCTTTCTTTGTCTAAGTCTTTCCATCTTACCAAAACTTAATTACTTCCTTTCAGTCTTTCTTCCTGTTTTTTCTGTTGAAGGTAGTTTCTAACACATTAGTTTTTTATGCATTTGACAAAATAATTTATCTGTTTAAAAATACTAATTTTAATATCTTTCTTAAATTTCTTATATCTTTCTTATAAGGGACTGTAGTATCATAAATGAGACTTAGAGTTAAATATCAGGGAGAAGGCTGAAATATCAGAGAGAGGAAGTACTATAGTTAATTTTTATTTAGCTGCCTTATAACTTTTCTAGTTTTGTTTGTAGTTGTTATTGTTGACAGAAACAAAAATTCTGTCTCTAAAGTTATAAAATCAAAAATAAAAGTCACCACTCCCAGCTTTCTCTACGCTAAGATTAAAAATATATATGACTAACTCAACTGTTTATCTTTATATTCAAAGTTTAAAAATTACTTAAACTGTCTTTTTAAAATACAACTAAATACTAACTCCCCAATATTCAAATTTTATTAAATATATAATATATATCCACAAGGGACTGTGACACTAATTAAAAATTGATAAATGTTATATTTATTTGATATTCTAAAAATTAATAGATTCTTAGTGTACATATGTTGAAGCTGGCAGGAACAGACTCCTGTTTATGTAATCAAATTACATATAGAGACTAACACAAAATGACTCTCCTCTCTTCTGAGAATGCAGAGTTGCAAACATTCTGAGAAATCGATGTCTTCATTTCCCTGTGCATGATAGTTTTTCAGCTCTTATTTTCATACACATCCAAAACCATAATCAGCTGTTCATCAGAAAGTTCCCAATGATTTTCAATAGTCACAGCTTGGTCAAAATAAAAGCATAGATAGTTTTAATCTATCATAGTGTGTGGTAAGTAAAACATTTAGACTTCACAAAGCTCCTTGCTAAAATAACTTTACTTAAATATATTCATCAGAAGGCATAAAAATGTGACATTGGACATTTATTTTGGAATATGTGCACTAGAAAAAAGTTTGGTTATCATAATCAAGGTATATCATGAAAATTTGCATATTAAAATGCAAAATCATATTTATGAATAGATAAATAATGTAAATTTCACAATTTAATTGAAAAGGCTATGAAAGACAACAATTTTTAGTTCAGAGAAATAATATTGCTGTAACTATTTCTGAATGCAAGCTTTGCATTGAATAAATTTTTTCATATAAGAAAAAAGGTAATTGCATCTTTTGTGATAATCTGAATGCTAAGCCATAGCTTTGGCTTTTGAGGCATTTTAAAATATTGAAATTGATTTTTCAATAACTTGACATTTGTCTTTTAAAAGCAAGTTGAAAATAGAGGTAGAAACAAGCTAGAAAATATTTGTCTTAATGAGATATCTCAATGAAATGGCATCATACAAATAGAATCTGATGAGAGATTCATATGAATACTTCACTAATTTCTCTCCTCTTCTCTGCACTGCTTCCTCTCCTGTCTTCCCGTCCTGTATTCATCCATACTTGAGCATATCGATACAGTTCTAGCTCTTCTGAAACAAGAACGAATGGTAGATTTTTCTCTTGCTAACCTTAGTTTAGTGCATTGGCTCAGCAGCAAATTCTAAAAAGGGTCTACTTCATCCTCTGTGGTCAGCTTAGCTTGAGTCAATAATCTCTTGCAAGGGAAAGATACATACTTATTTTCACCTAGAGTATGTGTCAATCAAAAGACTAAAATGTAGAATGGAAAGACTGAAAATATTTAATCACTAAATGCATCTTTCAGTGATATGGCAGTACCTTTTTCTTGCTTTTTATAAAAGGCCAAGCATCTTTACTGTAATGGTTAGCCCCTTAAGTTTTCTTGTGTTATTCATACTTCCTCTGCTCAGATTCTCAATATTAAAAGGAGTTTAATTGTACTAACTCAGTATTGATTTCTTATTGCCTTGTTGAATTTCTACAGAATTACAGCTTAGGCAACTGAAATTCATAACCTGGAAGTTTTGACAGTCTAGCTGGAGTCTCCCTAACTCAACAATCTCCGTGTCTTAGGGAACTTTTTTTTAACGCATGTGCTGGCAGAGAACTAATTTCTTCCTATTTCTAGATGTCAAGTCTTGGCTCCTGGAGACCTTTTCTTTTTCCCTTTCTTTGTTATTATGAATAAAGAAGACACATTTTCTATCGTTGTATATCCTTATTCAAGGTCCCTTCCCCCTCCCACCACATCAGGTCATTCTCTCTTTACCACATCTACCCATTCACCCCCTCATCATGGGCAGGAGGTCTCGAGGTCCCAAGGTCCCAATATTGCTTAGTTCAGCCTCCACTCCTAGCAAATCCACTTTTCTCCCCTCAACATCAAGACTGAGTCAGGTGTTCCTCTAGGGGGAGTGGGACCCAAGGAGTCAGTCCAAGGTGTTTGTGATCCCAAGTTGCTCAGTGGTTGTGGTTAGCAGCTTGGGCATGCTTTATCCTTTTTGATTGTTTTTGTTTTTTGTTTGCTTGTTTAGAGTCCACTAATGAGTCAGTATATCCCCTGCTTATCTTTCTGTGTTTGTGATACCTTGCTCAGGAGAATATTCTCCAACTCTATCCATTTGCCTACAAATTTTAAAACATAGTTTTTTCTTACTGCTGAGTAGTATGCCATTGTATATATATATATGCCACAATTTGTTAATCCATTCTTCAGTTGAAAGGCATCTAGGTTTTTTCTAGGTTCTTGCTATTACAAATAATGCTGCTATGAACATAGTTGAGCTAATGCCATTGGAGTGTTTCTGTGCATCTTTAGGTTATACACCTAGAAGTGGTATTGCTGGGTCCTTGGGGAGATTGATTCTCAGTTTTCTGACAAAGTGTTAGGCAGTCTTCTTATGGACTCTTCTCTCAATGTAGCCAGGAAAGTATCTCACTATTATAAACTGATATGTTTAATTGGAAAACATTATACAAAAGAAGATTCTTTAAGATTTTAGATAATCACACCTTTAATGTTCCTTTACTTATTAAAATACAATATCTATACAATCTGGAGACTAGAACACAGGTATTGGTGGATCCATTATTCTACTTGTTTCCCTGACCTTAGGAATTTCTATTCATGTTATGGGTAGTTTTGTGTGGGGGATACACACTTGATGTCATTGACACATTGGCCCAGAAAAGTTCTCTTTTTTCTTTTGTACTCCTTCCTCAGTGTGCTTTCCCACATTCTTCCTCTGATTAAAACAGTCTGAAGTCTCATTTATCCTTTTAAATAATTCAAAGCTAGCCTCTTTTCAATATAGACACATTTATTTTCTTAATTTCATTTTATTTGTAATGCATGAAGACATTCAATTTAACACAGATCACAACTATTAGGTCCTTACTACCTTACAGTAAAGATGAAGAGTGCATCTAATATTTATTTGAATATGCTAAATTAACATAGACACTGGAGATAATATGAAGGAGAAACAAAAAGTTTTTCGTGCTTAAAACTTCTAGCCAACCTATGAGAAAGTAAAGTGACATTGTACCAGAAACTATGATTGTTGTAATGCTACCAGCTTGTTCCATATGAATATGATATTGCTGATCCTATGTTTTAAATTATGAAGCAATCATATGTTATATTTTTCATTATATAGAATATAAAGTTGCCTTAACATGGGGCTCAGATTAAGATTAAATGCAAAAGTATGCTATAGTTATAGCGACTAAAACAATGTTTATCAATATAAATATGCATGTTCCTGCTAATTTAACAAAACAGAGAACAAGATAGTATTGGACTCTTTCTTAGCATGGGATTTTATAATCTGTCTTCAATTTCTTTATGTACTATATTTATTTCCTCGTTTACTTCTTTATCTAACTTCTCTCCCATGACACTTAAACCCCAATCACCTATTTCCCACAATGGGACTTACTAATCTTTGTGCTTGTGTATCATATATTCCAGCATGTATGATATGAACTAATTAACTTTCTAAATCGTATTTATCATTTAGCTCCAATTTAAGAGACAATTATTCTTTTATTTTTCTATCACAGTATTAAAATGTACTTTACACTTGAAGAATTTAATTGTTCTACATTGTTATTCCTCATAAAACTGCTTCTTAGCCAGTGCTTATAGGTAATACTTACTCCCCTTTAATTTTTTGCTTCCTGAAGCATAGTATTAATATTCAATATTAAGTTTATTCTCACTTTCACACTGAACTACATTATGTCAGGAGTCTTATTCACTCATGATACAAAGATGACAAATCACAGAATTTCTATATAAAGTTTTTATTTTAGTAGTCTATTGACTTTAATCTTGTGTCATTGCACAAAAATTCATACTTTGCATAGTTGAATGGAAGATGTAAATAGTCAAAGATATAATGGTGTCTGTGATTTTCAGAGAGGTTTTCAAAATAACCAATGCTCAGTAGAAGACAAAGGTGTTTAATAAAGTCAAAGGCCTCGTGTTCTGTATCAAAGTTTCTAGGGCTACAAGTGATGAATTCACATCCCACATCAGTGAGTGTCTGATGAATGGACATAGGACAATCATAGTAAGGGCAAAGCTCTCTACTGAGTATCTGTGCCCTCTCATGTTCCTCACACATATAATCTCCAATACACAAAAGATTCCATTCATTTTTTTCTGAAGAAGTGAGAGGCACACCAATTTCTTTACTGGAGTAAATGGACTTTAAAAAAAAAAAAAAAGGAGCAATTTGCTTACTGGTGAAACGTCCTAGTAGATATTTTAACTGATATTTTTTTTTCTCTGTAATGATGTTTCATCATTGTTCATGTTACTTGTTCCCTAGCTGCACATAAAGCATCAAAACCATAGTACCACAGCTGCTCAATTTCATCATAGAAATTGTTAGTACATTGTTGAATTGTCTGAATAACAGATTGCTGCTATAGAAAATCCTTTTGTATACTGGGAAAATTTGTCACTCAGATTACAGTATTGTCAGTTTCTCAGAAAACTGAGAATCAATCTCCCCAAGGACCCAGCAATACCACTTCTAGGTGTATACCCTAAAGATGCACAGAAACACTCCAATGGCATTAGCTCAACTATGTTCATAGCAGCATTATTTGTAATAGCAAGAATCTGGAAATAGCCTAGATGCCCCTCAACTGAAGAACAGATTAACAAACTGTGGTACATCTACACAATGGAGTACTACTCAGCAGTAAGAAAAAACTATGTTTTAAAATTTGTAGGCAAATGAATAGATTTGGAGAATATTCTCCTGAGCAAGGTATCACAAACCCAGAAAGATAAGCAAGGGATGTATTCACCCATTAGTGGACTCTAAACAAACAAACAAACAAACAAACAAAAAGCAAAGCATGCCCTAGCTGCAAACCACAACCACTGAACAGCTTGGGATCAGAAACACCTTGGACTGACTCCTTGGATCCCACTCCCCCTATAGGAACACCTTACTCAGTCTTGATGTTTGGGGGAGAAAAGTGGATTTTCTAGGAGTGGAGGATGAACTAAGCAATATTGGGACCATGGGACCTTGTGACTGCCTGCCCATGGGGAAGATGGGGAGATGTGGAGAAGAGAGAATGACCTGATGTGGTGGGAGGGGGAAGGGACCTTGAACAAGGATATACAAGGATGGAAAATATGACTTCTTTATTCTTAAGAATAGTAAAAAAAATAATTCAAAGCTTGAAAAATTGTATATAAGTTGGAAGAAAACAATTGTCAATAAATTTTAATGCCTTGCTACTTAAAAAAAAAATACTTGATTGGCCAGGAGCCAGGGAAAAGTTTTCTTCTATAATTTCACTGAATACATTATCTGTACCTTAGAGCTGGAAGTCTACTCTTTCTTCTATTCCTGTTATTCTCAGGTTAGGTCTTTTCTTGGTGTCCCAAATTTTTTGAACATTTTGTATTATAGCTTTTTTAGTTTTAGTATTTTCTTTGATTGATGTTTCTATTTCCACTATTGAGTCTTCCATTCCAGAGATTATCTCTTCCTTCTCTTTTATTCTGTTGGTTATGCTTTTATCTATAGTTCCAACTCTTTTCTTTTGGATTTCTATTTACACCTTTGCCTAATTTTGTGCCTTTTTTTATAATTCTATTTCACTCTTAGTTTCTGGAATATTTCTCATATTTTTTGGTTTTTCTTATCTTGGTTTTCTTTCAAGATTTGTTTATCTCTTCAAATTTTTTGTTTGTATTTTCTTTTATTTTTTAAGGGAATTTTTCACATCCTCTTTGAAGGCTTCAATAATGTTCATAAAGGTGTTTTTGCTGTTGTTTCCTTTTTATTCCTCTTCATTGAGGTCTGTAGTTGTAGAACCATCAATTTCTTCTGGTGTTTCTTTGTTTTTCTTTATATTGCTAAATATATTCTTGGACAGGCTTCTGCCCATGGCTTCAATGGTTCACAATTAATCAGCTCCTAGTCAGTTGTGTTTAGAGGGCTTGTGCATCTCCTTTATGCTCTGAGGAAGGGTCTGTTTGATCTTTGTCTCTGCTCTGGAGAGGGAACTGTGTTTCTAAGGCCCTCAGTTCTTGTTTGATGATGCAGTTCACCCTGGAGGTGGGGCCCATCCAGGAATTGCCTAGTTCCTTCTGCTGGGATGAGTCTGAGATCATACCCTTGTGTGTGAGCTTGATCCCGGAGAGCAATTCTCTGAACTGTTGCCTAAAGCTCTTGGCTGAGGTGGTCCAGCCTCACAGACTACTCCAGTTATGACTTCATTATTATTCCAATTTTTCTTAAGGTTCCCTAAAAGATGTCAATGTCTCTAAACAACTTCAGAAAGTAGTGTAGAAATCTATGCCCAGATTCCTGCCAAAATTGGCTATGGATGTTTATTATCACTTAAGGAGGTTTGGATACAAAGATTGACTGGTAATTATTTGAAAAAAAAAAAGCTGAACAAAGGATATTAGATTCATGAATTTTTTTAAAAAAAATGGGTGATATAGAAATGAGAACAAAGAATATTAGATTCATGGATCTTTTTCTTAAAAAATGGTCGATATAGAAATGATTAAAATAACAGAGTTGATTGTTTAACCTACTTTTAAATCACAAAAGTAACTATTTGTAATATTTTATACTGGTATGGATTTTTATAAAGTAATACAAATTTAGAGTTAATCTTGTTATACTGTATGTGCTTTTATAGACTTGTTTGTGTTGTGCTTTTACAACTCATTTTAAAATTTAATGCATAATTTTAAAATGAAGAGTAATAGTCATCTGTAATAGTCAAACTTATAATCATGTTAGATATATGTTGAAAGTCATAAACAGATTTATTTAGTTATATGTTCTTCAAACTCTTTAAAGACATATAAAATATGACGATTAATATGTCTAATAACATAAGGTTTTTAATGACAGTGAAATATGTCTGTTTCTGGCAGCACCAATCTACTTCAGAAAAGATGACGAACATTGAAAAAACTTCAAATTGAGTCTGCTTCCTTTGTGTCAAAAGCTAGCCATTTGGGCAAGAAACTGCCCTTGCCTCAATTGTTGTCAGTTTCTGTGCAAACTGTACCAACAGGATTCAAAACAGATAAAGTCCAAACTTTACCAAGACAAGGTAGGAAAATCCTTCAGTATACTCTATTTTACAGTTAAATCTTCAGATGTGTTAGGCCTATAGGCCAGAATTGGCTGCCCCATCATTACAGAGGAACTTTGGGTGATTGTCCAGCTAGCATGATGTCCCTGTCTTTAGGTAATATTTCATCCATCTAGGGTCATTAATGGAAATAAAGTCTAGATAGTTTTTCCTTAGTTACTATAAAAGGTAAATTAAGTACAAAACATTGGAATCTCAAAGATAAAATAGATAATAAAATATTTTCTCAAATTTTTTCATATACAAAAGGACTGGATATTGTAACTGTAATTCATAATAACTGTTTTGTTGTATATTACAATGTTAAAGTTAAAACATTTATTTTTATTTAGACAAAAGACAGAAATTCTGTGACGAGTAAGGAGTATGCACTATCAGTTGAGTATTTATAATGTATATTAAGTCTCAAAGTCAACTATTTTAGAAGCTGCTACCAGTTGTTTGGAAACAGGTAGTCAGGACAGGAAAAATCTGCCTATAGAATGAATTATTTTTAATTGGCCATTGCCAATTTTGCACTAACCATAAAACTTTTCCATATGGACAAAATTATTTTAAGCAAAACTGAAGTATGATGCTCTCTCATGCATAAAGCTATCTTCAACACATTGCATTGGTTAGATGAGGCTTAGGAGTTGTGCAGCATAAGAAATAGAGGATACTGACAGAAGGCATAGAATGGCAAAGAAAAACATCCTATGGTGTATTTATTTTTTAAAACTAAAACATTCTTCCTGTAGCATCATATTGTTTTATCAGTAATGACACTTGTATGCATATTTATGGATCAAGAGTTTGTAATTATTTTTTATAATCTTAACACATCCATAAATGATTATGCATAATTTTTAAAAAGGGACTACTCTAATATGCACTCTGCAAGGTGCCTCCTGCCCATAAATCTGGCAATGTTTCAGAATGGCTATAAGCTATTGGATTCTTTCATATACAAGATACCCAGGATTGAATCCATGATCTTGCACACAGATTAACCCTACCTTAGCCCTCACATTCCTTCTTAAAATCAAAGCACCCATAGTATTACTAATGTACCTCTTCACAAATTACTTCTTTATTCTTTTTCTGGACACTGACAGAGGACATAATTTTGATATTTTATAGCTATATAATATTTTAGTGTTTAAAAACCATCATATGTATCAGTAAACAAGAACATGAAACCTACATTTTCTCTTCAGGTTTTTTTTCTAGTGTACAATGCACAGTATAATATTATATAACTGATTTCCTTTTTGTGAAAGGGTAAAAGAATATGCATAATAATTACTTTCGACTATATAGTTCTGCTTGAGTTTCTTAGCCCTAAGGCCATAAAAGTTCTTACAGCTGTAAGTATGTGTTATAAAATTGTTCTCCAAAGGGACCATAACTATTTCCAATTCCTAACAGTAATTACTGTCTGTGTCTCTCTGTTTCCCATAGTCCTGTCAATTGCTAATTTCTAGCATTGTTAAATAGTCTTCACTAATTACTTTAATATACAGTGATACCTTATAAATAATGTGTAAATATTTTATATTATGCTTGTTGAGTATCTAAAGGTATGTATAAAATAAAAAAGCCTGAGATAGTAATATGAAAACCTGTATGCAAATGACTTTAAATCCATCCAGAAGCTACAGGAAATATTTTAAAATTATGGTAAGACATATATGCAGTGCTTTTAAGAAATCAATAATTTTACTTATTTCCAAGGGCAACAATGCTGGCCAAAGAACACATTTGCCATGAAAAGAAATACAAAGTTATTATTCCTTTAGATTCAAATCTATCATACTTTTTTGTTGTGATATTTAATAAGGAAACAGAATTTTCTGGATATTGAAATAATAATAAAAATAAAGAATTAATGAAACTGTAGTTGACAGTGACAGTATAAAACTCTAAGTGAAGCTCCATGGTTTCAGAATGGCCATTTCAATCCTTAGCAATTAGACAGAGATGTATAGGGTTTGGAAGTGGGTGTTTCACTGGATTCCTTAAAATGTGTAATGGTATTTGTGTTTGTGACTTCATTAGAATAAAGTGATTCTATTAGAATAAACATATAACTCCACTTAGATATATATGTTATCTAGATTATTTCACTTTTATACTAAAAAAATAATGTTGAGTATGTATGAAAATTATTTTAACTCCTCAAAATTAGTGCATGAAATGTAATGCACTGACTAAAAAAAGTATAACAATTTCTATGAGGTTGGAAAAAAGTTTTTTATTTTAAGCAATAAATTTTATAGAAACAATTGTTTTTTTGTTTCTTTAAAGATACTAATCATAGACAAAAAATTCTCCTTTTTTATTTTCTCATTGTTTTATTATTATTATACATGGGAGATCAATCACATTTCAATGACTGTTTTGTTTTCTACTATGTTTTTATAGCTGATAAAGTACCAAGGACAATTAAGTTGCAAAACACAATAAAAATTTATTTTCCTATATATTTGGAGACCAGAGGTCTGAAGTCAATGTGTTATCAGGGCACTTTCCTGGAGTCTGTAGTTCTAGAATCTAAGTATTTAGGGGATATACCCTTCTGGTCATTTGTGTGGAGATCCTTTCTAGCTTCGGGAAGCTCCTGGTGTCACTAGACTTATGGAGCCATCCTGTTTGCCGCTCTTTTTTGAGTGCAGAACACGTGTGTGAAATGTTTGTGAAGCATATGAAGCATGGACACACTGAAGCTACTCGATCTTCATCTTTGTGTCTGTTTCTTTTGTTTTCCCTTCCCTTCTCTAGTAATTCCAGTCATGAAATATTGGATTATTCTTAATCCAAGAAAGCTGATACATTTTTTTAACCTTTTCTCATTTAATGATCACAGACGTTGTTCCTAAATTATGTCCAATATTGAGATTCTGAATGAACATGCATGCATATATAGGCAAGAGCTCATTTCACTCACAGCAGAATACATTGGCTAAATTTTAGCAGTAAAAACAAACTTGGTTCCTCTGAATAAAACACCCCTAGTCATAATATACTATTCTGGATTTCCTTTTTTCAAGGGATAGTTGGCCACTGGTTGATGAGGGTAGAGGGAGAAGAAGTTCAGAACAGGAATCAGGCAGTTGTGGATATTACAGAAATAGCTCTCCAGAAGATGATTTCAGTGAAATTGCTTAACATTATTCCAGAATACATGAAGTATATATAGATTTGGGAAGCCTGGGGACAAACCCTAATTTGCATTAAGTGGCATGCTCCTATCATAAATCTGGGTTAGTGGCAGCATGACCCTATAAAAATAGTTGGAGCATGTTACTTAATTACCATGTGGTCAGCAGGGGAAGAGCATTCACAGGAATATGCCAAGGGTCATCCCAGAAATTCATCTGGAACCTGGGCTTATAGACATCCTCCAGATAAGGCTAGTAGAGACCAGGAAGATTTGCTGGGAAGGGAGTTCTTTATTTACCAAGCTACCACATGATAGACTGCAACGTCTGACCAGCAAGACCTCCCAACATACCATGTAATTTAAATATAACTGGAATCCCTTAGAAAAAGGGATGTTTTCATCTATGTTTATAAGGAATATTAGCTGGCAGCCTTGTGTCAGAGTAATATCTTTCTCCAATTTTGTCATTAAAATAAATCTATCATAATAAATTGTATTAGTCAAGATAGGTTCTGTCACCTGTGACTTCTAAACTGGTGTAGGGACTGCCCAAGTCCTTTCAGCATTTTGTCTCAATGTCTGTTTTTCTTTCAAAGCTTGAGATGAGCATGTTTGCCATCACTAGAGGTTCCTTTACTACCTAGCCTTACCACGAAAATCCAAAGCTGTCTTTTTCTTCTTGATTTTCAATATTTTGGAGGTCTCTTGTCGCACGCCACCTCGACCAGCAAGGAACATGCAACACTGGATCCTTCTGTCTGCAGTTTATTCAGGCCTTTTACAATCTGTTTTCTTCTTATCTTTCACTCACTCGCTCATTCTCTCACTCACTCACTCACTCAGACAAACAACCATTCTCTCACGAACGACCCCGGGAGGAAGCCTGCTCTTAGTGAAATACCCTCAGGGCTTCCAATCCAAGATAGCCACATGGGCATCACCGATAGGCTCAGATACGCAGAAGCAAGCCATATCCTTGGCCTTAGTCAAATATGGAGTTGTTTACCAGGGAGAGCACTCAAGGCCAACGCCATCTTAAGGTGTGGCTGTAAGCAGCTCCCTACAGTCTCTCTTGTTGCTTCTGGTTTTTCATCCAGTGGCTGAAAGTAAAGAACAGCCTGGACTTTTATACATTCATGCCATGGGCATTGCTTTTCTAATTGAGGGTTTTCCAAACTATGAATTCACACTAGTATGGAACACATATCACTTGGCAGTTCCAAACAGGCCATGCTTAGTTATCTGAAGCACCATCTCTGTGAAGCCTTCTATCATGTGCTCTGCTGTGGAATGTCCATCCTATACCAGCTACCAGAGTCTCTCATTGGTATCCTCATCAGAGTAAAGGTGCTGCTCACAACTCAGTTGGTCAGACAAGGACCTGCTAAATAGTCTAAGAACAAAATCTAGTGATGACATGACTTTCACCTATCCAATCTCAGGAATTTGAGACTTGTTGGAGTGCCTAGGAATTAAGTAATATTTTGAACATGAATGTGGACTTATGAAGCAAGTGTTAGCTTTGGGCCAGAACATTAGCCCCACTGTAAGGGTAGTAAAAGGACACATTGTGCTCTAGTGTGGAACCTGGCCACCTTGAACAAAACCCACTTGCTTTCCCCCTGTTTCCGAAGCATCCACTGTTTATTATATTTATTTTACCCATCCTATTATTTTTGCACAATATTTTTCTTTCTAAATAATTTGTTGCTTGAGATATTTCATTTGTTTAACACTTAGCTCAGTAATTCACAATGTAAATGAGAATATAATAAATAAATGAACAATCAAATCATTCTTTGTCACCAAGAAGTAGCCTCTGGCCATTCAAGGAAAAGCTCAGAGAACATAAATAAAGAAAACCTTATAGAAACACTGGAGAATCCCCCAGTGTGGTTCTGAGTAATAGACACTAGTGTCCTTCAGCACAAATGCAGGAAAATTCTATCTCAATTGAAAGGCAATTCCTACAAAACACATAGTAAAGTAATAACAATTAGTATTGGGAACCTTATGGCATGTAAACTTACACTTTACAACATAGACAAAAATTATTTCTATTGATATGTGGTCACTTTATCTTCTGAAGTTTATCTAAGATAAGAAACAGTGAAAAGAGCAGGGTAACATTCTACAGCATGTGGTTCAGGACCTCAGTTTTTTCATCTGTATCTATTTACACTTAACAGCAAGACAGCTAGTTCTAGAAAGAAGCTTAATTAATACAGATAATAAAGCTAAATAAATGATTGCATTACCAGTATTAACTCTATGATCTCCTAAAATTACTGACTGATGGCTGAAATACAGATAAAATGTTTATAGGAATTTCAATTTATGTGTGTTTTCAATGTAAATATAACATATAAAAATAAAACTACTCAGCAGTAAGAAAAAATGATATCCTAAAATTTGCAGGCAAATGGATGGACTTGGAGAATATTCTCCTGAGTGAGGTATCAAAAACTCAGAAAGATAAGCAGGGGATGTACTCACTCATTAGTGGTCTCTAAACAAACAAACAAACAAGAAAAAAGCCAAGCATGCCCAAGCTGCAAACCACAACCACTGAATAGCTTGGGATCAGAAACACCCTGGACTGACTCCTTGGATCCCACTCCACCTAAAGGAACACCTTACTCACTCTTGAGGGAGGGAGGAGAAAACTGGTTCTGCCAGGAGTGGAGACTGAACTAAGCAATATTGGGTCAGTGGTACCATGGGACTGTCTGCTGCCTGCCCAGGGTGGGGATGGGGAGTTGTGGAGAAGAAGGAATGACCTGATGTGGTGGGAGAGGGAAGGGACCTTTAATAAGGATATACAAGGATAGAAAGTGTGACTTCTTTGTTCATAATAATAATAATAAAATTTAAGAAAAAAAATAAACCTCCTGCCATAAAAAGCTTTAGTGATATGTTTGGTGAATATTCTTCTTAATGTATCTAAAAAATAGAAATTAATATATCCCAAATATTAAAACCATCAATAGACAAACATAAAATAGTTTGATAGCTACTGTGATTAAATAGTTAAAACTTAAACATTGTGATTCATGCATATCTTTAATGCCAGCACCCAGGACACTGGAGCAGGCTTTTAAATTCAATCCTGTTGTACATAACAAATCCCAGGCCTCCAGCCAGAGCTACATAAAGGATCTCTCTCTCTCTCTCTCTCTCTCTCTCTCTCTCTCTCTCTCTCTCTTTCCTCTCTCTCTCTCTGTGTCTGTGTGTGCATAAATTCCTTTGAAAAATCAAAGTAAAGTTATACTAAAACAATGATTTAATCAATACCATAATTTAACAAAAAATTAAAGTATATAAAACTGACACTAAAACACTGATTCATTAAGAAAGATAATTTCATGAGAATATGTTTCATTCATTATGTAGCTCTCTTTGTCACTGTGTAACTACTACCCACTACAATATACCATTTGTCCTACCAAGACCTTATTGCCTAGAATGTAATACGTGATCTGGATGCACCAATGTGTGAAATGAATAGATGTAGTTGGTATTTTATTGGTTCTTTTTTTTTTCTTCTTTATTTTGTATTTATCAAAAAAAAAAACAGTAAAAAGAATTTAAAATGCAGAAGAGTTAACAATAGCTATACAGAGGATAAGAATCATAAGCATGGCTTATCAAGGGTAGAAATACAAATAAGATTGCTACACATATATTTTCTTTGTGTTCAGCTTTCCCAGTTCCCATAAGGAGAAGTATATAGTCTGTTTATTTGAGGAAAATTTTTCTCTCAGCAGCATGACCATGATAACAATGATCTTGCTCTGTAATTTTATCACATCCGTTGTCAATCCTAAGATTCACACAAATTAAGAAGGAGACTCAGAAGAACCATGAATACCACAAGAAACTCTTAACTATGCATGAGTTTTCATAGCTTGTAATCACCTGCTGACAGAAAGGAGATTAGTTGCATAATGGACCCAACAGAGCAGCTTCCTTGGCCCTAAGTGATGCTGAGGCTGGGTTTTTTGTCATACAGCTTCCAGAGTTAATCACAACTCTGGACAAAGACCAACAAATCCATGGGTTTACCCCACAGTAATTCAAGTCACTTCTTCCTTTGTGTTGATTTTCCTTTCTTGTCAGACAGAACTGAAACAAAGGAAAAGTAGGTAAGAAATATGATCTTGCTTCTTTGGTTCTAAAGGATAATATTTAAAGTAAGGCCTATAAGGATTTCCAAGTATTTCTCCATGTTTTGGCAGACACACTGGGCAGCATTTGTATGATTGTCTCAACAGTTCTTATAGAGCAGTTCGGATGGTTTATTGCCAATCCCCTATGTTCTCTCTTTATTGCTGTGTTAATATTTCTCAGTGTTATCCCACTGATTAATGACGCCTGTCAAGTCTTACTTCTGAGACTACCACCTGAATATGAAAAAGAACTACATATTGCTTTAGAAAAGATACAGAAAATTGAAGGATCAATATCATACCGAGACTCTCATTTTTGGTGCCACTCTGCTAATATTATAGCAGGAACAATTTATAAACAGGTGACCTCTGATGTGCTGGAACAGAGAATTGTACAGCAGGTTACAGGAATACTTAAAGATGTTGGAGTAAACAACTTAACAATCCAAGTGGAAAAGGAGGCATACTTTCAACACATGTCTGGCCTAAGTACCAGATTTCATGATGTTCTGGCTATGACAAAACAAATGGAATCCTGAAAAACTGCAAAGACGATACTTACATCATGTGAGATGTCCCCTGTGGTGTGAACAGTGGAGGCTGGAGACTGTTTGTTACGAGAATGAAAGTCACACATAATTGTTCAAAACCTTTTAAAGCTCCCTACTGTTGGATCAAGGAGTCTTTTTAAAAGAAAATTGAAATGCAGAATGAAGCATTAATTATACAAGAAAACTATTTGTTACTGTTTGAATTATGTGTACAAGAATCTTAAATATGAGTGAACGTGATGTAATTGTATCACATCATCTTCAGAAATGGACACATAATGATGAATTCTGGTGAAGACCAAAATTTCTTCTGTGCATTTACTTTGTATCAGAAAGCATGTCCACTGTAAATATGTATTTACATGTTTATTACACAGACCCAGATGAAGTTTTTAGTCCATTTCTTGGCATATCTAAAGGGCAAAATGGGAATAAAATTCTATATCTATGAATTTTCTATATGTAAAACTGGTTTCTAACTATAACTTAAGTCCATTAAGTAAAAGATGTATTCCCACTTGAAATGTAAATTATTCAGGAGAAATTTCAACCACAGATTTGAGATAAACAATGAGAATAGAGAACTATAATATAGTTCTTGATATATTTACAAGATTTAACCACTCCGTTAAATAAATTTTTTATTTTTGGTTAAAAATAAATAAATAA
Source organism: Sigmodon hispidus (assembly GCA_004025045.1). NCBI lineage: Eukaryota > Metazoa > Chordata > Mammalia > Rodentia > Cricetidae > Sigmodon > Sigmodon hispidus. The sequence continues at coordinate 112,406 of PVIH01003664.1, forward strand.
ATAAATAAAATAGATTAAAAAAAAAAGAATTTCCAAACCTCTGCCAAAAACTCAATAGCTCTCCAATATACCAATGATAAAAATGGAGTAAATAAAATTTGAGAAAGATTCCCATTCACAGTAGTTTTAAACAAGCAAAAACACTAGAAGAAATGTAAGAAAATAAATGAAAAACTTCTACAATGAAAACTAATTCTCTGAAGAAAGAAATGGAGTTATACTGAAGACTGAAAGAATTTCCCATGCTAATAAATTGGTAAAGTTAATCCTGTGATAATGACCATCCTATCAGAAGAAACTTACAGATTTACTGCATTAGGGGTCAACATTAGCCATTTGGGAAAGTGAGATATATATATATATATATATATATATATATATATATATATATATATATGTATGTATGTATGTATATTGAGTTTTAATTTTACCCTCATTAGGATAACTAAGATTAAGAAAATAAATGATAACAATACCTGACAAGGATATGAGAAATTAAAACCTTCATGTACTTTTTGTGGGACTCTGTATCCACTGCAGAGATATCTATGGGTCTATGTTCATTACTACTTTAGTCACAATATGTAGGAAATGGAGGTAGCCTAACTACTCATTAGTTGATGAACGATAATAAAAGCATAGTTTATAAATACAATAGAATTTTATTTAACTATAAGGGAAAATAAGGTTACAAATTTGCAGGTAATTGGATGAAACTGGATACAATCATTGGGTGAGATAACTCAGGTACAGAAGGACAAGCACTTCATCTCCCTTTCTCTCATGTGAATCCTAACCTTTTTACTTTTAAAACTCAAGTTTTGCCCACATACTGTAAAGAGTGCTTTGGACTTAGCTAATTAAAAAACTCCCAAAGGCAGAATTTTTTATTTAATGAGAGACCTGAAATCATTGTTCACTAATCAAACAATGTTCTGGGAAATGTGCTGGTTCCTAAGATCAAACCAATTATGAACAGACGGTTTAGTAGAATTTTTAGGTGATTTATAGGCCAATTTCTCTCCCTAGTATTGCTCTGGGTAATGTTCATGAGGAAAATTAATGCATAATCATAGTAATCTTACAAGTGTTTTTATTTTAATACTTTTTATAATTTCTTATGCTGACCTAGAGTTGGGTACAGTAGATTCTGTTAGCTGCATGAGGCACCAGGTTTTAATACCACCAGGGTCTCTTAACTAAAGACATTGCTTTTATTCTATAAAGGAAGTTAAAGAATCTGAGATGATAGAGAACTTGTCTTGTAGGTATGAGTCCCTGAGTTTAGTCAAACAGAGCCTACATTTAAAATCAATCGCCAGGTATACAGGTAAAGAATTTTAAACTCAGCGCTGAGTACACAGAGACAGACAGATAGTGGCTCATTTGGGAGACCATTCTAGTCACTTTAGTAAACTCCAGGCTATATAGAGCTCCTCACTCATATTTATTTGCTTTGTCGTTACTGAAGTATAGCAGCTGAGGTTGGTCTGCCTCTAGTCAAGCATGCACACAGTAAACCTATGGGCAAAACAACACACACATATACCCCTAAAGTAGATGCCAACTAATTGCATCAGTGGCTTAACCCTGTCTCCAAAGGTACATATTCTTTCTATATTTATTCCCTAGATTCTAAAAATTTCACTTTTAATTAACCCAGTAGTTGGTTAATTAAAAATAGTTAGGTTAATGACTGCTGACCCTCCAAAGCTCAGGAGAATTTGCATAAATATGACTTCTGTGACATGTGAGAGTCATTTTGTATGGCAAAATGATGAACATATAATCCTCAATTTCATAGTTAAACAAAATGCTGATTTTTCTGTGAAGTTGTTTTCTTGAAGTAATTAACATCTACAATTAATTAACTTTATTGAGTAGAAACTGGATTGTCTGCATGGCTGAACCCATTACTAGGGGCTTCCCAAAAACATATAAAGGATGCCTAGATAGCTCAAAATTATAAGCCAAACCTTTGCAGCACATCTTTACTTGTGTGTTGTTTTGGTTCTGCTATCTTTCTCTCTTTGAACTTAGATCCACCATAAAGAAAGGAATAAAAGCTTTACCAAAAAGCCCACACAAAGTGTCTTTTCTTGTTAGCCTAGGTATAATTAAACCACATTTCCCATAGTAATTGTTATTAAAAAGTAAAGGAGTTTCCATTTATGGAAAGAATCATACAAAGTGGTTAGCAACAACAACAAAAAAAATAAGTGCAGGGCTTTGAATATTTAGTAAAAAGGAGAGAGAGCCACAAACATAAGCCTTCCTCCTTTACACTCAGAGGTATAAAATTATGCATTGCAAAGTTTATTAATACATGTACATTACTGAGCAGCAATCCACAGTCTCTTCCAGTGTTCTGATACGATTTTCAATGAGGTTCATAGCTTTTTGCATCTTCAGCTGCGTCAGCACTAAAAATAAAGTGAACTCAGTTTGATCTAGTCTGTTTTGGTATATGAATTTTATGGTGTCCTCTGTAAACTCATTAAAATTAAAACCCTTTTTCTACCCAACCATAGCATTTTCTCTGTATTAGAGACAATTTCCTGATATATAAATTAAATACCACTTCTGTATTTTTAAGTTCACAGCATCATAATTACAATGGGATGTGTTCAAGCCTCAAGTTAGTGTCTATAACAGTGAGCTTCTAGTGAGCTTCTTAATCTTAGTTAAAATGATTCTGTTCTGTTCTAATTGCATTTTCCCATCGGTTGTTTATTGATAAATTGTTATTAAATCAATAAATCTTTTCATTCTGGGATAGAACTTCAGTGAAATTCTGAAAAGGTTCAGAAACTAATTGGCATGCTCAGCACAGTAGGAGTATTTGCTCTGCATCATTGAATGACAATCTTTAAAATCTGACCTAGTGTTAACAGTGGAAGAGCATCTGCATGGTCTAGTGTTTCCCAGATCTGAAATATAATATATTCATGAAGCAACATTATTCAGAATTGATGTGATGCTGACATGGATATGAACTTGAGGATAAATATTACATTGATTGTTACACAAAATGAAGCATGTTAGAGCCACACCATGTTTCTAGGACCATTCATATCCAAATTTCCCAAGATTATCTTTGGTCCTATGGGAGTTAGCTGCAACATACAGCATTATATCAATAATGGGAATGCAAACTGTCTGCTCATAGACATCAAGGAGGACCTCCCATTGTCAGAATTGTGTACTTCATTAATCTTAGTTCCATTTAGCTCTTGTTTTTTAAACTGAATTGCTATTTTGCTTCAGAAATTTCCATTGCATATCATATGTAATAAAATGCAAAGTATGTATAGACATTTATTATACACAAAGTCTAATTACTATGTCAGGACAAATGTAGATTCTGTGGATCTCCCCCTCTATATACATGTTATACTACTAATTCCATTCTACAGAAAATAATATAAAGATAATGTAAAGTCAAATGCTAGGATTTTATTATTACATAGTTAAGAATTCTCTTTTAAAATAATTTATTTTACTTGTGTGCATGTGTTTGCCCTTATGAATATTTGCTATGTGTATACAGGTGACCTATGTGGTAGGTGATCAGGAATCAGGTCAAATACAATTTCTTCCTCTTTGTTCTCAAAATGTTCAGCCAAAAAACTCCTGAGTTGAAAGGAATGGCTATAACACGTTTACTTGTTTTGTTTTGAACTTGGCTTTTGTTTGCATTTATCACATTTTAAATATATATGTACAGTTAGAGAAAAGCCTTCTCTGGATCTAGTCATGTTCAGTAATAAGTATGTGATCTGTTACTTTATTCACATTGATTAATAATCTCCCACAATGTTAAAGTAAAATACAATGGCACTGGCACTCCCTTATGCTTTAGGCCGTGTGTAGGCCATTGACTGAAACAATGTGAAACTCAATGTTAACCTCTAAAAGACAAGGCATGGTGTATAATAATAAGTTTCTGGCCAAGACTTTCCAGCTTAGCCTCGAGGTTTAGACCTGCTCATAGCTTCACAGCTACTTAGCCCCAAACAATCACACAAAGGCTTACATTAATTTTATGCTAAGCAGCCTATGGCTCAGTCATATAAGTGGCTAACTCTTAATTCTTAAACTAACCTGTGATCAGCCAAGTGGCTTAGTACTTTTGTTCAAAGCAACCTTTCAACTTCTTTCCTTTGCTTATGCTGACATCTCCCTCTGCTGGTGTCTCTGCTCTTCTCTTCCGGTTTCCAGAGTTTTCTTAGTTGGATAGCCCTTCCCACACTTCCTGTCTGCCTTCTGGCTAATCAGCATTTTATTAAACCAGTAGAAGAGACAAATATTTACAATGTACCAGAATATAATCCCACTACAATGATGGGCTGAAAGACTATACTTACTTTTAAGTAGTACATGTATACTCTCTTGCCTTCCTTGCCTCTGTGACCTACACTTTTGAAGTGTCTCAATTCACTGGACTGAGATGGTAGATAAATAAAATCATGGCCACCAACCCAGACTACATGACCCAGAACTTTCTACCACCTGCAACTGACCTCCCAGCTTTTCTTATGGGAAGTGGAGCCTATGCTTGTTAATCAGAATGATAACATGAATTGGCCCTGAGTCGTATGGCAACTACAGAAGGTTAGTGCTAAGAATGCCAAGTGGATCCTCTGTAGAGGGTGTAGTCTGTTTTCTTTGTGTTTAAAACTCTTGATTGCAATTAAAGTATAGCTAGAACTTTTTTTGTACTTTATTGTAGATTTTCGCTATAAAAATGATGAAAATGACAAGATTGTCATTTTACTTCATGCTCCTGTATTGCATGCATTCTATTTATTAAAATCTGGAGCCAGATATTGGGAAAAGTTGAAAAATCAGAAAGACAAGGAATAAACCCAGCCAGCTGCAAAGGCTGGATGGAGTAGGGCTTATCTCTAAGAGTCTTCAGACTGACTCACCAAGCAGTCAAAGAAAAGAACTTCTTCCTTCATCATTTGCATTATTTTTCTTCCTTGCCCAGCTATTTCAATTTATGAATCAACTTTCCTGGTGCTGGAATTAAAGGTGTGTGCCACCACTACCTGCTCTCTTTGTCCTTGAACTCACAGAGATTAAGAGATCTCTTGTCTTCTGAGTGATGGGATTAAAGGTATGGATCTCCAGTTCTGTACTTTCAGGGTTTAGCTCTGTGGGTGGCTCTGTCTTCTGATATTCCAGACTACATTTATTAAATATACAATATATCATCACACTTTGTATTATTGTACATCTTTTTGTTGTGTTTTGTTTTTATTGTTGTTGCTATTGTTGTTTTTGTTGAGACAGGGTTTCTCTGTATAGTCATGGCTGTCATAAAACTTGCTCTATAGTCCAGTTTGACCTCAGATCCACAGAGATTGAAATGTCTCTGCTTCCTGGTTGCTAAGATTAAAGGTGTGCGCTACCATTTCATGACTATTATATAATTATTTTATATACTTGTGTGGTCTTAGATTTTCATTAATATATGGTACATGTAAACATAAGATACACAAACTAAATAAGAGTAGGAAAAGGTCAATCATTCCTTATCAAACTTAATGTAACTTTATTAAGAGATCCATATTGAGATTAATGAAAATCAAAATATCTTTCCTCTACATCACTATTTTATTCAATAGGTACTAGCCTCATGTTTTCTGAATAGTTTGTAGAATTGTCAAGATAAAAGTGTGCATGGTACCAAATCTTATTTTGGAAGAAAAGCATTTCCTCAGCTTCCAAATCATAACAGCTCTTCACTGTGAGAAAACATAGGATAAAGACTCCAGTAATGAATCCCTAGCAATCTGTCACTGCTTGATATTAAAATTGTGCTCTTCAATTTTGACAGACACTGGTACTAATTTTCTGGGGAGAAAAGTTACTTCTTGGTGACAGAATAATTTAAGAGGGAGATACAATCTAACATAAAAGAGACAAGTGATAAGACTGTATTTAATATTTTCCTAGTAAACTCATAAAACTTGTTACTTTTTTATTAGTTATTGTTTACATGACCTCAGTAAATCTCTGAATCCTTCTAGTATTAATTTTAATTGCACTTAGAATGAGGAGTTTGGACTTGATGTCCTTTTGAATACACTATGTTGAAGAGTTTATTCAATGGTTTCTAAACCTAAACACAAGGACTCACAAAGATGAACATTTTAGCTGGGGTGAAGCTAAAAGATACATATTATCTGGTTACAAAGACTAAGACTCTTAGCTTTGCATTAATAATAAAATAAATGAACGTTCAGTATCCATGATCTTTCAAGCATGGGTGCAGAATGACTCTATATGAGACCTACTGCAACTGTATCACTTACTTCAGAAGTACAAACAGCAAAGCTAACTTGATCATGAAAACTAAGGTGTTATGTCCTTTACCCCATGTCAGTATAATTCTCGACATTCTCTTCAATTTTTTCTATCATGAAACCACAAGATATGCTATAAATTTAGATACTGTGGATGGCAAATGTTTAATTCAAGGCTGATAGAATACATCCTATATTCCACCATTTTAATCCTACTTTAAGCCTAATCTTCTATAACAGTGAATAGATGCAGAAAGCCAATGTAGAGAGAATATTTGAGAATTGTAAAAAATACATATGAAGACAGTGATTAAAATATCTTACTTTAAACCCATTTTATCTTTTATCTACATCTACAGCATTGTAAAACTACCTGACTGAATACATACAGCTACTTGACAGAATGTAATCCATGTAAGTATATACCACATCTGAGACATGCCATATTGAGACATCTTGTTTGACCAGCTATGCACTACCATCTTTCATGATTTTCAGAACTAATTAGATTTTCCAAAAATTGCTGAGCTGAAAATTTATAGAGAATAGTGGAAACCTGATTGCCAACTCACAATTTCTTCAGTAAGTCTCATCATTCATATTTCAGCATTTGGTAGAAGGGTCCAACATTTATTCTATAGCAAATACTAGCTAGAGAGAAACCAGAAGGCTATGAGTTTTACCTGAGAAAGCATTTTAACATGAATATGATTTTCTGAAAATAACTCAAAGCTGTGAATGAGAATTCAACTAGAATGAGAGCACAGCTTCATTTGTAATTTAAAAATATTTACTAGTAGATAGGTATCTAGATAGTAGGACTAGATGGATAAATAGATACATAGATACATACATACATAGATACATACATACATACATACATACATACATACATACATACATACACACACATACATACATACATATCAACCTACACACACATATACACTTACATAGATACATAGATAATTTCCCCTTTGGAACTACAAATCTTCATAACTGGCCTGTTGATATTGTTTGGTACAAAATTATGACAAGACAAAAATGTAATGAGGCAACTAAATGTTGTTAATTATTTTTTTACACACTAGTAATACTATTTTCAAAGAGCACAACAAATTCATTTGAACTCTAAAAAAAAAAATATCTAATGGAGATGTAATAACTGAGTCATCATGAGGAGTCCATAAAAAATGCTCTGATCCTAACTAATACTACAAATAATTCTTCATATAAAGATTCTAAAATTCAACAGTGCAAAAACTCCAGATTATACTATCTTGGTTCATTTGTAACTCTAAGTTCTCATGTAAGAAGGACACACTCTTATGGTGAGAATGTGCAATTTCTCTCCAGACTGGCTTGTTTGAACACTTAGTCCCTAGCTGGTAGTGCTGTTTGGGAAGGTTCTGTAACCACTAGGAAATGAAGGATAAGGGTTGTGTTGTATTTTGTGGTTCTATAGTTGGTCACTTCTTATTCTATCTCTCAGTTCCTACGTATAGAAGAAATGTGATCAATGTGCTTTCTAATTACTAGACATGCTCAGAGAGCCAGATGCCAGGCCTTCTACACCATAGAGTACTGTGTTCCTTTTAAAATTGTAAGCTGGATTAGGCTGTTTATTCCCTAAACTGTTTTTTATGGCATTTTTTTTTGCAAAGAGAAAAGTAACTAATATAGGCATTAAACCCCAAGACAGATGTTTCAGTGTATAAACTGTTAACAAATATTTCAGACCATTTTTACACAGGCTATATTAAACAGTGCATCATGGTCTGACACTAAACAATAAACAGAGACATATTGCGGCTTCTTCAGATATTGTAACTATTAGCATTTTAAAGTAAATATGCTTAGTTTTTTAAAATATCAAGTAAAAATGGCTTTTCCAAAAAGAATGAGTTTGAAGAAGGAAAGAAAATTATATACCAGTAGAATTCCAAAGTTGAAATAATAATAGAAGGAATAAAAAAAGTCATAGAAATTGTAGAATTAAAAAAGTGGTAAAAAGTAATTACTAAAATATCTAACAGTAAATGCAGTTCGCAAACACAAAACAAAACTTTATAGCCATATCCAGTCCTCTGATGGGCATGGAGCTGCAAGAGCTCTGTGCAAAAGGAGAGGAATACCTGTTTTTGGAGACATTAGACAAAAATATCCAAATGTCGGAGGATGGGAGGGTAACCAAAGCATAGATGGAAGATTTCAAATAACATAACCTTTCTTGCCACTTTGAATGTGGGCATGTTTGACTCCAGAACAGCTAACTCTGTACACACTCAAATCTCCATACATTATGATACTGTGCTTGCATGTGCATGTCCCATTGTGTACTTTAGTCACATGTAGATTACCCACACACAGAGATGCTTTGCTATAATGTGTTCTGAGTTAAAGTGATGGGAAAAACTCCCTTCAGTGTGAATCAGTAGGAAGTAACATTTCAAATACATTGAATCCAGTGGTAGTTGAACCCAAGGTGCCACCTCAGTACATGCAGAGCCCAAAAGGCTCCACACAGTAACCTAGTATTCTCCCATGACACTTGGACTATATGTTCTTTTTTCTTTCTAGATTTGTGCTTTTCTCTTTGTATTTAATTAATTTCTATCTCTCTAGAGATTTTTTTTCTTATTTCTTTTAATTCAACAGTAACATAGTTAACATATCCAGCATGGGAGTTCCTGCACAAAGACTAAACATTGAATGATGAAAGAGATACAGGAAGTCAAATGCTACTGAGTAGGAAAATCAGTTTTTTTAGGGACTGCCTCCTTACTAAATTATCCAGTTCCATGTGTTCTACTTTAAACTCACATACAGGAGCACAGCACTACAGGAACTCAGGAGAGGTATTTGTGTGAGACAGGAGGAGTCAGGAATTAGTAAAAGAGGAGACAGGCACAAGTGAGAAGTTGAGAACAGGACACAGACAGGATTTATTGAGAGGCAGTGTTCATGTATAAAGTGCTCAAAAGGAGAGAGAAAATAGAAAAATAAAATGTGTATTATATCTATTTTACCATAAAATAGCTTACCAGAAAATACTGAAATTATTAGGTATACAGTGAAAATCAATGTCAATCCAAACCATCATATCAAGAAGAGATCTATTTTACAAATTAAAGAAAAATAGTACTTTTTCAAAAAGACCAAATAAGTCAGGGTAAAAGACTAAGGTTTCCAGACACATCTGGAAATTCAAGCACTATATAGAAGCAGGGGGAGCAAGACTTCTAGGATGGCTTTGGCCATAGGATTTTCAGGCTATCCTAGGCTTGGAATAAATATACAAGATGCTCTTTCAAGAGGTAAATTAATTAAATGATGGATTAAAGTCATGGATTCTTAGAACACAGGTATAAGATCCCAGGAAAGGGATTTATAAAATGCAGCAAATAGATGTACACAAATGAGTCCATTGCTTCAGAAATTACAAAGTTCAAGATGTATGAACAAATGCTTGACTATATAACTACCCTTCTACATTTTGAGGGGCATTATAACCTAAAAGCAAGTTGCATTCAGTAAAATTAGCCTTTAAATTAAATTTTAATTATTTTCTAGTGAAGTGGTATGCAAATAATCAATATATAGTTCTGGGGAGGCAGTAAGGTATACTTTCAGAGTCTAAGGTTGGATCCATGAAGGATACTTGGATTTATGTGGAGAGTAGTTGTTGGGCCCTTCTGAGGGCCCAGGGTTGAGGCCCAGTGTAAATTCCTAAGCCTTCCTAGAGTTTGGCGACCTGTCTCTGACCATAAACTCCATGTGTGAGTGACTCAGCATAGCCTGACCTAAGATCTCCTCTGCCTAGCCTCTGCTAACATACTATTGGCCCTTTGCCCCCACCCTACCTACCCCATCCCAAGACTCCCACTCCTCTCTCACAACTCTATCTATATAAGCCCCACACTGATGCAATAAAGTGAGTTCTTGCTTCGACAAGGCTCCCGACTCAACGTGTGATTTCCTCTGGTGGCTATGGGGTGCTGGGTCATGGACACTCATCATCTTGCTCCAACCTCAGGGAGAGGCCAGCTGGTCTGGATCTCCCTCTGCCCTATCTGCCAGACAGAAAGAGTCCGGCAAGTAGTGAGTGTCACTTTGAATTCTGGGTGCACAATGAGGAACACCTGGGTTTAAAGCTGGGATTACTTCTAAATTCTGGGCAGAGCAGTGGCCCCAAGCTCACAGTGTGCCAAGATCACAGTGTGTCTTGTATTTACAGAAACAATTAGCCTGTATCTTACAGTGAAATGTCTTTCCAGTGTTGTCTGGATATTCTACACTGTGTTCTAGACCCCAGCATATCTGAAAATGACAGTGTTTCTGTATCTATGAGCTGTTTTTCTGTGTTTCACTTGGTTCCACTGTTGGATGCTGCAGTGAGTGTTCTTAGCTAGTAGAAGTGAGGTTAGGCACAGCTCTGATACTTACTATAAAAGGAAAGTAAAATCATTTTCAACTTGAGGTACTTTTCACTTTACAATATATTATTAGCACATAACTCCATTGTAACTTGAACAGTATCTCTGTAATATATTTCTATATTATAATAATTCTAAAAATCATACTTTACTTATTAGAGCCAAATGAAGAAGAGGCAGTATTTTTAAATAATTTATTAGAATTTTTCTCTGACATACATAAAGTGAAATAATTGTTTCTGATCAGAAATTATTACAAATTGAAAAACATGTTTTAACAACACAACAAAAAAAGCTAAATGTGGTAGAATTAGTAAACATCTGTGAAAATAGGGTGAAACCATACTTATTTGTTTTTAAGAATTCATAGAAGAATTTTTATATTATAAGAAGGGTTAAATGAGGTTACTTGGGTAGTGGAGAAATTAGTCAAATAGGAAACATAAAACTGCAATACATCATGATTAAAGAAAGAAAACAACTCAATTAAGAAATGCTAAACTGAGTGGTTTATATACACATTTTAAAAAAGATGTTTCACAGATAGAAAAAAACCACCTAAAACATGTTGAAAAGAAGCTAAAACTATTAATCATCAAGTTAATGTAATTCAAGCTACAAGGTTATACTCCTACACAATGAAAGTCAATGATCTATTATATGGCAGAAACTTTGAAAAGCAAATAAGCAAGTGAAGTACACTGCCCATGTCTTTTAATACATATACATTTTTTAACATCATTGTTGTATGAAATACTCAAAATGAACTAACTGTGCATTATGGAGAAAGTTGATGGACAAATTATATGACCATCATATATTGCAATCCAAAATTTGTTGCAATAAAAACAGTGATATTGAATACTTATGCCAGACACACTTATGCATAAATACATACATACATTAAAACAGGGATAATTTAAAAGTAATTTATTTGAAAGAAAGATGTTGGACTCATAACAGTAATAACAATAATAACTGGATAATTTTATTTATATAAAAATTTTAATGTAAATTTATAAAGAATGGAGACAGAATTCAGACGGATTTTTCTTTAAGGTATCATTGAAAAGAAGGAATCAGAAAATATTTAAATATACAATTTGATTCTTACTCTCAACAGTACAATACATTCATGCATAAATACTTATTTTAAGGAAATTATCTCGAAATATATAAAATTTGTTATATGTCAAATTTCAATGCAATATATAGCAATATTTTTTATATCTCTGGTAATAAAATATACATACTGAGGCATTGCCTTTAAACAAAACTGCTAATCAATAAAATGAACTATACACAATAATATACTAAGTATACCCAAGGAGCTATTTATTATTTTAGTAAAAGAAAAAAGACTCGAGAGTTCTACAATATGGTATCACATGCAGCACACTCTAGAAAATACTGAGGCATTGAAATTACAAGAAAACAATGACTCTTAGGAAAAAAAAAAGAGGAGTTAGATTGGTTTAAAAGGAAGAAAAGTTAACTCTAAGGTGGTGGGGTAATCTTACTTTTTTTATATGGCAAGGCTTACTTAACTACATGTGACAAATGCCATACCCTACTTTCTAGACAATGTGAATTTTGTAAATGTTAATTTTACCATGGTAAACCTGCCAAGAAGACTTATTCTAGGCCTACAATAACACTGCCTTTGTACTTTTGTCATAAATATACAAAAAGAAGAAAAATAAAATAAACCGATAGAGATTTACATCAAATTATGTTTTATTTAATGAAGCATCTATATTGTGTAAAGAACTATTTCTCATTTATTTTTTTAATTTTTTTCCCAGTTCCTATAATTTTACTACCACGTGATTTGGATCTGTTTATTGGTTTTGTTCTTTCCTGTTAGAATTAGAGGTTGGTGATGCTCTGTGGCAAATATAATGGATTTCTTTTAGCTGTTCTTTGTTCATTTATCTCACTCTTAGCATTGAGATGTTCCTTCTTTGTCCCATTTTTGATATTCTTTTACATATCTTCTTTCATGCTTGCTCAATGGTCACAAATTGTCTTGGTTAGTGCTTGCTTACAACATCCTTATTTTCATCAGCTTAAAAAGATAGATTTGCATGAGAATTTTTCTGAGTTAATTTACTAATATTTTTACTTTAATAAAAGGGCCCATGTTAAGTAGCCTTGATATAAATTAATGTCTTAAAATCCCACCACCTAATTTCAGCAAAAATTCACAGGCCAGCCTTTTCACCTGTGAACAAAATATTTCTCTAATACTGTAATTAGGCAAAGCTGCCTTGAGTAAATGAACAGTATCATTCATGAAGTGTTGACTCTGAATCTGCCAAAGATATTTAGATCTTTTAGAAATTGACATGTTACTAATATGAGGAAATAGACCTATGGCTGTTTCTGAAAATTTAAAATCTGTTGTAAACCATATACTTAACATGACAATCGAGCAGTATATTTGTCTTCTTGTAGCATAATTAATCTTTATCATTTCCTTTGTCACTGTTCTATTGCTGTGAAGACACCATGAACAAGCCAATGCCTATTATAAAAAGCATATAATTGAGGGCTTGCTTAAAATTTTAGAGGGTAAGTGCATCATTATCATGCCATGAAGCATGATGACAGGCAAGCAAGTTCTGGAACAATAGCTGAGAGCTACATCCTGATTATTAGACAGAGAAAGAAAGAGTGGAAAGAGATCCTGTGTCTGACATGAGTTTTTAAAACCTCAAAACAGGCTTCTTCCAAAGGAGCCATACCTCCTGATAATTCTGATTCTTTCAAATAGCGGCACTCCTTGGTGACTAAACATTCAAATATATAAGCCTAAATGGTCACTCCTATGCAAAACATTACACTCCTTTTAATAAAGTTCTTTTTAAATTTCTAAAACTTAATAGTTTTTTACTTTAGGATTTGTATTGGCTGTCTTCTCCAAACAATACACTTATAAGCAGCAATGACAGCTCTTGTAGCATATACTGTGTAGCTATTTTTTCCACTTGCTTCATTACAGTTCCTGCAAGATATTTTCTATTTTGTGTTATTTATGATTATTGTGAAGAGTATCATTTTTCTAATTTCTGTCTCAGCCCATTTGTCATTTGTATATAGGAGAACAACTAATTGGGAGGGTAATCTTGTATCTAAAGAATTTACTACAGGTATATTGTAGCAGCAGTAATTCCTTGGTAGAACTTTTGGGTTCACTTATGTATATTATCATATAATCTAAAAATAATGATAATTTGATACCTTCCTTTTGAAAAATTAAATGAAGATCAGATTAATTACCTAAACAGGCCTATAACCTTAAGGAAATTGAAGCTGTGATTAAAAGCCTCCCCAAAAATAAAAGGCCTGGTCTAGATGGTTTTGGTGCTGAATTCTACTAGACAAAGAAAGAAGAATTACTATCGTTACTACTCAAACTATTTCACAAAGTGGAAACTGAAGAAATATTGCCAAATTCCTTTTATGAGGCCACAATTACCTTAATACCCAAGACACTCAAAGACACAATAAAGAAGGAGAATTACAGACAAATTTCCCTCATGAATATTGATATGAAAATTCTCAACAAAATTTTGGCAAACCATATACAGAAATGTATAAAAGATATCATCCACCATGACCAAGTAGGCTTCATTCCAGAAATGCAGGGCTGGTTTAACATACGAAAAACTGTAAATGTTATCCATCAAATAAACAAACTAAAGGAACAAAACCACATGATCATATCCTTAGATGTGGAAAAAGCCTTTGACAAAATCCAACACTCCTTTATGATTAAAGCCCTGGAGAGATCAGGAATACAGGGAGAATACCTAAATATACTAAAGGTGATTTCTAAGAAACCGACAGCCAGTATCAAACTTAATGGAGAAAAACTCAAAGCAATCACACTAAAATCAGAGACTAGACAAGGATGTCCTCTCTCTCCTTTATCTATTCAATATAGTTCTCGAAGTTTTAGCTAAAACAATAAGGGAATGAAAAGAGAATAAGGGGATACAAATTGGAAAAGAAGAAGTGAAGCTATCTCTATTTGCTGATGATATGATTGTATACATAAGTGACCCACAAAATTCTTGCAAGGAATGGCTACAGCTGATAAACCCCTTCAGCAATGTAGCAGTATACAAGATTAACTCAAAGAAATCAGTAGCCCTTCTACACACTAAAGATAGAAGAGCTGAAAAAGAAGTAAGTGAAACATTACCCTTAATAATAGCTACAAAGAGTATTAAGTACCTTGGAGTAACTATAACCAAAAAAGTAACAGACCTATTTGAAAAAATTTTATTTATTTATTTATTTTTCTTCTTTATTTTGTATTTAACAAAAAAAGTAACATGAATTTAAAATGAGGATAAGTTAACAATAACTATGAACAGGATAAGGATCATAAGCATGGCATATCAAGGGTGGTAATGCAAATAAGATTGCTACACATATATTTACTATGTGTTCAGCTTTCCCTCTGAAATTTTTTTGAAAAAATTTTAAATCACTAAAGAAAGAAATTGAAGAGGATATCAGAAAATGGAAAGCTCTCCCATGTTCCTGGATAGGTATGATAAACATAGTAAAAATGGCAATTCCACCAAAGGCAATCTACAGATTCAATGTACTGTCCATCAAAATCCTAACACAATATTTCTTGGACCTTGAAAGAACAATACTCAATTTCGTTTGGAATAGCAGGAAAGCCAGTATTGGCAAAACAATTTTGTTCAACAAAAGAACCTCAGGAGGCATCACCATCCCTGACTTCAAGTTATACTATAGAGCTACAGTAATAAAAACAGCCTGGTACTGGCATAAAAACAGACTTGTGGATCAATGGAATAGAATTGAGGATCTAGACATTAACCCAAAAACCTATGAACACCTGATCTTTGACAAAGAGGCCCAAAACATTCAATGGAAAAAAGATAGTATATTTAACAAATGGTGTTGGCATAGCTGGATGGAAGTGTGTAGAAAAATGCAAATAGATCCGAGCCTGTCACCCTGCACAAAACTCAAATCCAAGTGGATCAAAGACCTCAACATAAAGCCAGCCACTTTGAACTTAATAGAAAAGAAAGTGGGAAATGCACTTCTACAAATTGGCACAGGTGACCACTTCCTAACTATAACAACAGTGGCACAAACATTAAGAATAACAATCAATAGGTGGGATCTCCTGAAGCTAAGAAACTTTTGTAAAGCCAAGGACATTGCCAATAGGACAAAATGACAGCCTACAGAATGGGAAAAATTTTTCACCAACCCCACAAGTGATAGAGGACTGATCTCTAAGATATATAAAGAGCTCAAGAACCTAGAGCCCAAAACCTTGAATAACCCAATCAAAAAATGGGCTTCAGATCTAAAAAGGGAATTCTCAGCAGAGGAATTACAAATGGCTGAAAGACACCTGAAAAAGTGATCATCATCTTTAGCCATCAGAGAAATGCAAATGAAAACAACTTTGAGATACCACCTAACACCTGTTAGATTGGCTAAGATAAAAGGCACAGATGATAGCCTATGTTGGAGAGGATGTGGATCAAGGGGAACACTATTCCTTTTTTGGTGGGACTGTAAGCTTGTGTAACCACTTTGAAATTCAATATGGCAGTTTCTCAGAAAATTGAGAATCAATCTCCCCAAGGACCCAACCAATACCACTTCTGGATGTATACCTTAAAGATGCACAGCCACATTCTGAAGGCATTAGCTCAACTATGTTCATAGCAGCATTATTTGTAATAGCAAGAACCTGGAAAAAACCTAGATGTCCCTCAACTGAAGAATGGATTAACAAACTGTGGTACATCTACACAATGGAATACTACTCAGCAGAAAGAAAAAATGATGTCCTAAAATTTGCAGGCAAGTGGATGGATTTGGAGAATATCCTCCTGAGTGAGGTATCACAAACTCAGAAAGATAAGCAGGGAATGTACTCACTCATTAGTAGTTTCTAAACAAACAAACAAGAAAAAAGCCAAGAATGCCCAAGCTGCAAACCACAACCACTAACAGCTTGGGATAAGAAACACCCTGGACAGACCCTTTGGACCCCACTCCAGCTATAGGAACACCTGACTCTCTCTTGAGGGAAGGGGGACAAAACGGATTTGCCAGGAGTGGAGACTGAACTGAGCATTATTGGATCAGTGGGACCATGGGACTGTCTGCAACCTGCCCAGGGAGGGGATGGAGAGTTGTGGAGAAGAAAAAAATGACCTGATGTGGCGGGAGGGTGAAGGGAATTTGAATGGGGTTATACAGGGATAGAAAAAAAAATCCAGAGGGAAAGCTGAACACAAAGTAATATCATGTGTAGCAAATTATTTGCATTATAACCCTTGATAAGTCATGCTCATAATTTTTATTTTCTTTATAGTTATTGTTAACTTATCAGCATTTTAAATTCAATTTACTGTTTTTCTTGATAAATAGAAAATAAAAAAAGAAAAAAAAGAAAAAAATTAAATATAATAAATGCAATTTACAGGAAGCCTACAGCAAGCATCAAAATTAATGGAGAAAAACTCAAAGCAATATCACTAAAATCAGGAACTAGACAAGGATGTCCTCTCTCCCCTTACCTATTCAATATAGTTCTCAAAGTTTTAGCTAATGCAATAAGAGAATGAAAAGAGATGAAGGGGATACAAATTGGAAAAGAAGAAGTAAAACTATCTTTATTTGCAGATGATATGATAGTATAAATAAGTGACCCACAAAATTCTTCCAAGGAACTGCTTCGGCTGATAAACAGTTTCAGCAATGTAGCAGGATACAAAATTAACTCAAAGAAATCAGTAGCCCTTCTATACACTAAAATAGAAGAGCTTAAAAAGAAATAAGGGAAGCATTACCCTTCCTAATAGCTGCAAACAGTATTAAATACCTTGGAGTAACTCTAACCAAAGAAGTAACAGAAGTATTTGACAAAAATTGTAAATCACTGAAGAAAGAAATTGACGAGGATATCAGAAAATGGAAAACTCTCCCATGTTCCTGGATAGGTATGATCAACATAGTAAAAATGGCAATTCTACCAAAGGCAATCTACAGATTCAATGTACTGTCCATCAAAATCCCAACACAATATTTCTTGGACCTTGAAAGAACAATACTCAATTTTGTTTGGAATAGCAGGAAAGCCAGTATTGGCAAAACAATTTTGTTCAACAAAAGAACCTCAGGAGGCATCACCATCCCTGACTTCAAGTTGTACTATAGAGTTACAGTAATAAAAACAGCCTGGTACTGGCATAAAAACAGACTTGTGGATCAAGAGAATTGAGGATCCAAATATTAACCCAAAAACCTATGAGCACCTGATCTTCAACAAGGAGGCCCAAAATATTCAATGGAAAAAAGATAGTATATTTGCCAAGTGGTGTTGGCATAGTTGGAAGGTAGTGTGTAGAGAAATGTGAATAGATCCAACCCTGCCACCCTGTACGAAACTCAAATCCAAGTGGATCAAAGACTTCAACATAAGCCCAGCCACTTTAAACTTGACAGAAAAGAAAGTGGGAAATATACTTCTATGAATAGGCACAGGCAACCACTTCCTAAATATAACACCAGTGGCACAGACACTAAAATCAACAATCAATAAGGGGGATCTCCTTAAGCCAAGAAGCTTCTGTAAAGCCATGGACACTGTCAATAGCACAAAATGACAGCCTACAGAATGGGAAAAGATTTCAACCAACCCTATTAGTTATAGAGGACTTATCTCTGTGGTGCAAATGCTGTCTGTATGCTGTAAATAAAGGACTGTTTTGGCCTATTCACAGCACCATAGAAGTGGGTGGAGAATCAGAGGGCAGGAAGGTAGGAAAAGGGTGGAGTTAAGTCAGTCACCATCAGACCCCAGAAGGAAGAACATGTAGAGGTACAGGCTGAGCCACGGGCTGAGCCATGTGGTGGAATATTAATGGAAATGGGTTGAATTAAGATGAAAGAGCTAGCTAGTAATGTGCTTAAGACATGGGCCAAACAGAATAAAGGATATAAACATGCGATTCATTTCTTTGGGGGACAAAAGCCACCATGGACCAGGTTCCAAACCTCCACTGGGGACCAGGTTCCAAACCTCTGCCCTGGGGCCGGGTACAAACCTCCAGGCACAAACAGGCCTGGGAAAACTTTCTACAACATATGGTATCCCTGGGTGGGCCGAACACCCGCATAAAGCCTAAGAAAGATTAAAAAGCTTAAAGAGCATTCTAGATCACTAAAGCAGAGCCAAAAGCGGTTTTCTGAATTGTGTATTTGAACTGATTTGTGGTACATAGGCCCTGTGGTGTTCAGGCTTGAATTTAAAAATGGCACGTCCACGGCACACACCTTAAACTCATACATTTCACAGAAAGCTTGGCACAAGTTTGATTGATTTAAGGTTTCTGCATATACTGAACAGAAAGGAAAAAGTTTAAAAAGGTTTTTCTGGTAGCAGCAATTCCTGAGTCTGCTCTGTTTTTCTGCAGTGGCAGAGATGAGCAGGCACCTCGGCCATATTGAAACACTGCCAAAAGGGGCGGAGTCAGCAATTAAAATGATACCAACGTTTTAAATGCTCTTTGGGTTAGAAAATAATTAAGAATTCTCAATAAAACAGATTTAGACTCTCAAAATCTCTAAACAGGGAACAATGTATGTAAAATATACCTAAGCTTCAAAGAGAGAGAGAGAAAAAAAAAGGGTAAAGAAAGCTCTTTAAGAAAGAGAAATAGGAAATAAAGATAAAGGCCACATAAAAATGGGAGATATACAGAAAGTCTGGATTAGGGTTATTATATTTTCTTTTAATTTTTTAACTTTTAATGAGCTAATTACAGAGAGACAATTGATTGCTAAGGCTGCTAAGCTAAATACATATACTTTAAAGATATCTTGACTTTGAAATCTGTTTATAAGAATAGGTTACTTGGGAAAAGAGTTTCTGCTTTTGTCTCCACAGATGATCAAAACCTATAGATTGGTTCTAGACAAATGTGTTTCCATTTGCCAAGGACACCTGAAATTCTCTGATAGGAAGATCAGTTTCCAAGATGGCCAGTTGAGATGATCAGCTTCAAAGCCCCATGAGATCATCTTCATCTTTTGACACCAGGACACCAGGAAGTAGTAAAAGAAAGAAAGCTACGTCCAATTTCCCCAAAATATTACTTATTAATGTTTGTTTTCATTATAAATGGTTAATGGTCATAGTCAATCTTTTAAAAAAAAAGGGGGGAGGAGGATATGATATAGAAATGATTAGAAAAGATAAATGGATTTTGATTTATTGATATAAATTTAAGGTCAATTTTGTTATGCTGTATGTATTTTTCTACTCTTGATTAATGTATGATGCTGATGTAACTCATTTAAAATTGTAATGTGGAATTGAGAAATGCAGCTTAATAGTCATCTATGATAATCAAACTTATAGTCATGTTAGTTAGGTTTTTGCAGGTATGCAAAGATATATTTCAATTAGATAGGTAGTCTTCAAACACTTCAAAGACATTCAGAATATGGCATTTAAAATATTTTAAGAACTTAGACTTTTCTTGACAGTGAGACAGGTCTGCTCCTGGCAGTATCAATATATTTCAGGAAAATGATGGGCATTGAACAAACTTTTTGTGGAATTTACTTTGTGGCAACAATTAGCCACTGTACAAGAAACTGTTCTGGTATTGACTGCTTGATAGTATGCTGTAAAAACTGGACATGCATGTTCCATAGAAAAGTGACCTCTGATTGTTGGCAAAACAAGCCGAGATGGTCCTTCAGGTTCCTGCTTTGCAGAAAAAATTTCCAGGCATCCTTCTGGACACAAGGAGAAGCAACTGCTGGACTGTGACAGATTTTCTGCATCACTGAAAGGTTTGCCAGAGACTTTGCACCATAAAGGCTGAAGATGGAGGCCCCAATGTTACAAAGGAACTTTGGGTATCTTTCCAGGTAGACAGGTGTCATCTCTGTCATTTTCTAGACTGGAAGTTGCTTGTACTTCCTGTTTATTTGCATATTATATCGGCTGTGGTCTTTGATGTGGTTGAAGGTTTAATAATTATAGGTATAGTTCTTTTTAGTTTACTCACAAGGATAAAGTAGATAATAGAATATTTTCTTTAAGTTTGTTAACTACAAATAGACTAGATATTGTAGCTGTAATTTTTGATTGATAGCTGATCTGTTGTATGTAATTTTACTATATGGAAATTGAAACCTTCCTTTTTAATTAGAGAGAAAAGAGGAAATGTGGTAGAAATGCTCTCTGTTCACTGTAAATAAAGGACTGTTTTGGCCTATTCACAGCACCATAGAAGTGGATGGAGAATCAGAGGGCAGGAAGGTAGAAGGGTGGAGTTAAGTCAGTCGCCATCCAACCCCCAAAGGAGGAACATGTAGAGGTACGGGCTGAGCCACTGGCTGAGCCACGTGGTGGGAAGATTAATGGAAATGGGTTGAATTAAGATGAAAGAGATAGCTAGTAATGTGCTTAAGACATGGGCCAAACAGTATAAAGGATATAAGCATGTGATTCATTTCTTTCTGTAAAAAAAGCCACCGTGGGCCAGGTTCCAAACCTCTGCTGCGTGGCTGGGTACAAACCTCTGGGCCCAAACATGCCCTGGAAAACTTTCTACAACAGATCTCTAAGATATATAAAGTACTGAAGAATCTAGAGCCCAAAACCTTCAATTACCCAATCAGATAATTTAGTTCAGATCTAAAAAGGGAATGCTCAGCAGAAGAATTACAAATGGCTGAAAGGCATGTGAAAAAGTGTTCATCATCTTTAGCCGTTGGAGAAATGCAAATCAAAACAACTTTGAGATACCACCTGTCACCTGTTAGATTGGCTAAGATGAAAGGCACAGATGACAGCCTATGTTGTAGAGGATACAGAGCAAGGGGAACATTCCTCCATTGTTGATGGGAGTGTAAGCTTGTTCAGCCACTTTGGAATGCTGTATGGCAGTTTCTCAGAAAACTGAGAATCAATCTCCCCAAGGACCTAGCAATACCACTTCTGGGTGTATACTCTATAGATGCACAGTCACACTTCAAAGGCATTAGCTCAACTATGTTCATAAAAGTGTTGCTTGTTATAGCAAGAACGTGGAAACAACCTAGGTTTCCCCTCAACTGAAGAATAGGTTAACAAACTGTGGTACATCTACACAATGGAATACTACTCAGCAGTAAGGAAAAATGATATCCTAAAATTTGCAGGCAAATGGATGGATTTGGAGAATATTCTCCTGAGTGAGGTACCACAAACTCAGAAAGATAAGCAGGAAATGTACTTTCTTACTAGTGGACTCTAAACAAACAAACAATCAAACAAGAAAAAAGCAAAGCATTCCCAAGCTGCAAACCACAGCCACTTGACAGCTTGGGATCAGAAACAGCTTTTACTGATTCCTTGGATCCCACTCCCTCTAGAGAAACACCTGACTCAGTCTTGAGGTTGGGGGGAGTAAACTGGATCTGCCAGGAGTGGTGGCTGAACAAGCAAAATTTGCACAGTGGTGCCTTGGGACTGCCTGCTGCCTGCCCAGGGAGGAGATGGGGAGTTGTGGAGAAGAGAAAATGACCTGATGTGGTGGGACAGGGATGGGACCTTAAATAAGGATATACAAGGATAGAAAGTGTGACTTCTTTGTTCTTAATAATAAAATAAAATAAAAAAGAAATAGAATGTTTTGAAAGTCTGTTGTTGCATGTAATATAACATAGATTTGACCTATTTTTATATGACTGTAAATACCTTACCTTTTGACATCTACATTGTCAGCATTGCTAGAAGGTGAATATTTTCTCCCTGGATTTCAATCTCTATATTCTTTCAATTCACTTTATTAAGCTTCTCTAAATACATAATTGTCCCTTGAGTAGGTTTGAGGAACCTTCTATCGGCTACTCTCTTACTAATGCTGAAACAATTTACTGATCCTCAGTTGCCTTTGTTGTCCCAATGGCAGAAGATAAATAAAGAAAGTATATGAGAAATTAGATTTCTCTTCTTTCTGTTATTGAAACAAAACAAAAAGTCAGCACAAGAAGAGGTCATTGCAACATTACTGACTCTCCTATTGTGAGTTTCATGATGGGAGATTTGAGTTTTACTCCCAACAAAATTTCCTGCCAACCAACTCTACTTGCCTAAAATTATTTATCAAGAGGTAATATTCTACCACAGAATACTGAGTAACTGTACTTTATGCGGTAGAAGCTGACTGTGAATCAACAAACTGATTTTCTGATTTAAAGAAGATGTAGGCCTGGGACGGTTAGAGTTTTATAAGATTCAACAAGTGTGGTTTTATGATATGACCTTTGTTTGGTTCCCAAGATCATTTCCTAGTAGACAGTTGTACTTTCAATTATATATTGAATCACAAGAGCTTTGATCTGCAAAGTAAATGTGCTGTTCTAGAAAATGTATATGAGACTGTAAAATCTGTGATCTTGTCACAAGAAGACTAGCATAAACTATTTGATTTTTTTGAATCCCATTCTCAACTTTCCAAATCAAAGAGATAATAATAATAAACACAAGCTGCAAGTCTTTTGCTAAAAACATACAAACTTGGAGATGCTATGACCTTTGATGTGCTACTCAATACTTCAAATTTCCTTGTTTATAGAAAAATGTAACTTACCATGTATTTAGTTTAATCTTAAATAAAAGTGGATTCATAAAAACTTTACTATTAAAAAAAGAATAAATATGGAGAGGGCAGACAGCCTTGACTTGTTCCTGATTTAAGTGGAATCACTTTGAATTTTTTTTTAATTTAATTTGATGTTGGCAATGGGGTTGCTGTAAGTTGTCTTTATTATATTTAGGTATGTACATTCCATTTTTATTCTCTCTAATACAAATATTTATCATAAAGGAATGTTGGACTTTTTTCAGCTTCTAATGAGATGATGGTATATTTTTTTCTTTCAGTTGGTTTATATGGTGGATGATATTAATATCTGTATGTTGAATCATGACTGCATATCTGGAATGAAGCCTAATTTATCATGGTGGGTTATCTATTTGATGTATTCTAAGATTCAGTTTGTGAATATTTTATTGACTATTTTTGCATCTATATTCATGACAGAAATTTTTCCATAATTCTATTCCTTTGCTAAATCTTTGTGTGATATCAACAACAGGACAAAACAGCAGGTTATAGAAAAGAAAAGGATTTTCACCCACCCCACATCTGACAAAGGCTAATATTCAAATGATAGAAAAAATTCAAGTGTGGTGATGTATTGTACATTTAATATAAAATAGTCTGGAATATTAGAGAACAGAACTATCCACAGAGCCAAGCCATGATGGTCAGGGAATCACGACTCTTGCTTTTAATTCTATCACTCTGCAGGGAGAGAACCTCTGGATATCTGTGAATTTAAGGCCAAACAAATCCATGCAGTAG
This sequence comes from Sigmodon hispidus, assembly GCA_004025045.1. NCBI lineage: Eukaryota > Metazoa > Chordata > Mammalia > Rodentia > Cricetidae > Sigmodon > Sigmodon hispidus. The sequence continues at coordinate 136,601 of PVIH01003664.1, forward strand.
TGGCACTCACCTTTAACCTTAGTACTAGGAAAGTTGATCCAGAAATTAAAATTGCTAGTTCAGTAAAGAAAGATAAAAAGGAGAAGATAGACGTGTTCCACCATTGCCTGAGTGACCCAGTCAGTCTGAGGACTTGTGGAGATAGGACCTACCCCGTTCACCCTGAGGAGTTGGCTGGATGAGAACTGGCTGTGGTTTTTTCTTGGTCTCCCTAATATTTCAGCTTTTCTCCAATATCTGGCTCCAAGTTTTATTGTATACTAAAAAGAATTTTCACAATACTCAAGAACTTAATAAATTATATATCAAAAAAAACAAACAATCAAATAATAAAAATGAAGTACACATCTCAGAGTCCATCCCTGACAGAGGAATACCCAATTCAGACCTATTTAAACTAGATATTCCAGACTGAACTGACTCACCTTGGAATTTCTTGGCCTCCTTGGGGAAGGAAAAAGGGTTGGGATGGGGGGCAGCTGAGGGAGGACTTGGAGGGACTGGAAGGAGGAAAGGGAGTGGGAGCAGTAATAGATATGGGAAAAAATTAAAAAAAAATAAAGTACAGATATAAACAGAATTTTGAACAGAGAAATTTTAAATGGCTGAAAACCAAATTCAGGATGAAAAAAGAAAATGTTGAATAATTAGCTACTATGATTTAAAAGATTTATTTAAAAAATGTTTTCACTAAAATCTCTACCCTGTAAGGAGGGAGAAAGAAAAGAAATGAATAACATTCTTACCTACTAGGAAATATAAATCAAAACTACTTTAAAATTTCATATTGTACCTATCAAAATGGTTAAGATCAAAAACATAAGTGATAGCTTATGATGATGAGGATGTGGAACAAGGGAGGCATCACTCATTCATTGCTGGTGTGATGGCAAATGTGAATAGCTACTATGGTGTGTACAGAGCATTAACTGACCATCTTCTATACCAAGACAAGTTTCCAGCAATGGGAATGGGAGATTAGCCCAGCCACAAAACATGTGAACAAGTTCTGATTGCAATATGTGCTGAAATAATGAGGGCACAGATCTTGTGAAAGTGACAAACCAATGACTGGGCAAATTTGAGACCCACACCATGAGAGAGATTCCATGTCTGACACTGCCTGGATAGTCAAGAATTGGAGGCTGGATAACCCAGAGAAATAGACTAGATGCAAACAGGACAGGCAACAATTAATTAAATAACTAATTTAAAAGCCATGAAATCATTGTTAATGATATTCTGCTATACTCAAAGATCAGTGGCTAGCCCAATTGTCAACAGAGAGGATTCGCCAGCGACTGATAGGAACACATGCAAAAGCTCACAAATAATATTTAATAGGTCTTTGGAAACCCTGTAGAAATCCTTCTTATGTGGAAAAGACATGGGAAGGGTTGTGGGAACCAGAAGGTGAGGACACCACAAGAACATGGCTCACAGAATAAACTAAGTGGGAATTCTATTATATATATAAAGATCATTTGTCTTTTAATTTTTTTCATTTTTGTATTTTTATTGTTTTTTGAAATCAATATCAAACTTTATATAAAAAAGCAAAACATTAAGGTTGGCTAAAAAAGAAGGCCCCATGCAGTAATAAAACATCTCTTTTCTATAAAATACATGAAACAAAAAAATTAAAATCTAAAGCTTCTGAAGCCAAGTTATGATCAGCTACAGATGAAGAAAGCACAGTAGGTCAAAGGTAATGCCCACTGATGCACTATGTCCACCACAAATTTCTACTAAGGAACACTTCTACAGTTCAACCAGAAGCTTGGTTGTTTTATTTTTAGGTTATGTGGGGGGGAGGGGCTAAATCACTTTATTCAGCCATCATCTTTCAATAAAATAAGAAAGTTTTTGATTACAGTCCACTAATTGGTGAGTACATCCCCTACTTATCCTTCAGGGTATGTGAGACCTCACTTAGAAGGATATTCTCCAAATTCATCCATTTGCCTGCAAATTTTAGGATATCATCTTTTCTTACTGCTGCGTAGTACTCCATTGTGTAGGTGTACCACAGTTTGTTAATCCATTCTTCAGTTGAGGGGCATCTAGGATTTTTCCAGGTTCCTGCTACTACAAATAATGCTGCTGTGAACATAGTTGAGCTAATATTGCTTTTGAGGTATGAATGTGTGTCTTTAGGGTTTATGCCCAAGAGTGGTATTTCTGGGTCCTTCAGGATAGTGATTCCCAGTTTTCTGAGAAACCTCCATACTGCATTCTAGAATGACTGAACAAGTTTAGACTCTCACCAACAATGGAGGAGTGTTCCCCTTGCTCCATGTTCTCTCTAGGATAGGCTGTCATCTGTGATTTTGATCTCAGCCATCCTGACAGGTATAAGTAAGGTGGTATCTCAAAGTTGTTTTGGTTTGCATTTCTCTGATGGCTAAAGATGTTGAGCATTTTCTGAAGTGCCTTTCAGCCATTTGTAATTCTTCTGCTGAGAATTCCCTTTTTAGTTCTGAATGCCATTTTTTTGATTGGGTTATTCAGGGTTTGGGGCTCTAGTTTCTTGAGTTCTTTATATATTTTAGAGATCAGTCCTCTGTCACTTGTAGGGTCGGTAAAATCTTTTCCCAATCTGTAGGCTGTTTTTTTTTTTTTGTGTGTGTGTGTGTGTGTGTGTGTGTGTGTGTGTGTGTGTGTGTGTGTTAATGACTGTGTCCTTGGCCTTACAAAAACTTCTCAGTTTCAGGAGGTCCCACTTTTGATTGTTGCTCTTAGTGTCTGTGCTACTGCTGTTATTTAGGAAAAGGTCACCTGTGCCAATGCATTGGAGTGTATTTCTCATTTTCTTTTCTATCAGGATCAGTGTAGATTGTTTACATTGAGGTCTTTGAACCACTCTAATTTGAGTTTTGTGCAGGATAATAGGCTTGAATCTATTTACAATTTTCTACATGCAGGCATCCAGGTATGCCAACACAATTTGTTGAAGATACTATATTTTTCCATCAAATATGTTTGACCTCTTTGTCAAAAATCAGGTGTTCCTAGGTGTGTGGGTTGATGTCTGGCTTGTCAATTCAATTCCATTGATCCATAAGTCTGTTTTTATGCCAGTACCAGGCTGTGTTTTTTTTTCTGTGGCTCTATAGTATAAATTGAAGTCAGAAATGATAATGCCACCATAGGGTTTTTGTTTGTTTGTTCGTTTGTTTTTTTCTTAGCAAAATTGTTTTAGCAATCCAGGTATTCCTGTTATTCCAAATGAAATTGAGTATTATTCTTTCAAAATCTGTAAAAATTTGTGTTGGGACTTTGTTGGGAGTTGCTTTGAATCTGTAGATGCTTTTTGTAAGATTGCCATTTTTACTATGTTGATCCTACGTTTCCAGGAGCATGGGAGATCTTTCCATTTTCTGATAATCTCTTCAATTTCTTTCTTCAGTGATTTAAAGTACTTCTCAAACAGTTCTCTTACTTCTTTGGGTATAGGTACACCAAGGTATTTAATGCTATTTTCATCTATTATAAAGGGTAATGTTTCCCTTATTTCTTTTTCAGCCTGTTTGCCTTTAGTATATAGGAGAGCTACTGATTTTTTTTTAAATTAATCTTGTATTTTGCTACATTGCTTGAAGATGTTTATCAGCTGTAGAAGTTCCTTGGCAGAGTTTTGTGGGGCACTTATGTATTCAATGATATCATCTTTTCCCATTAGTATCCCCTTAATCTTTTTTTTGTTCTCTTATTGCTTTGGCTAAAACTTTGAGAAATATAATGAATATATAAGGGTAGAGGGGACAGCTTATCTAGTTCTTAATTTTAATGTGATTGCTTTGAGTTTCTCTTCACATAGTTTAATGTTTGTCAACAGATTCTTGTGAACCACCTTTACTTAGGAATTTTTCCTGTATTCCTGATCTCTCCAGAACTTTTACCATAAAGGAGTGCTGGACTTTGTTGAAGGGTATTTCAGTATCTAACGAGATGATCATATGACTTTTTTCTTTCTTATCATATGTGTTTATATGATGGATGAATTTATAGTTTTTTGTATGTTGAACCATCCCTGCATATCTGGAATGAAGCCTACTTGACTGTGGTCAATGACTTTTTATTTGTATGTTGTTGTAATTATTTTTCTAGAATTTTGTTGCATATTTTTGCATCAATGTTCATGAGAGAGAATGGTCTGTTATTCTCTTTCCTAGTTGCATCTTTGAGTGGATTAGGTATCCGGGTGATTGTGGCCCCATGAAAAAAGTTTGGCATTGTTTCTATAGTTTCCACTGTGTGGAGCAGTTTGTTGAATATTGGTATTAGTTTTTCATTGAATATCTGGTAGAATTATGTAGTAAATCCATCTGGTCCTGGGCTTTTTTTTTTTTTTTATATGGGAGACTTTTAGAAACAGCTTCAATTTACTTTGGTGTTATAGATCTGTTTAGGTCTTTAAGTTGTTCTTGATTTTGTCCAGAAAATTGTCAGGTCATACTTTGAAAATCTATACTCTACTAAGAAGCAAAACCTAAAAGAAATGGACAGCTTTTTGGACAAGTACTAAGTGGGGATTTTAAGAGCTCACAGAGACTGAAGCAACAATCATGAAATCTATATGGATCTTGGGTAATTTGATGTTCTTGTGAGACTCTTAATAGTGGAAGTGAGAATGTTTCTTACTCTTTTGCCTGCCCTTGGGACCAAAGTTCTCCTACTTGATGCTTCTGAAAGCCTTGATATGAGTTCATGTGCTTAGATTTACTGTAAATTTATGTAATGTTCAATTGACATCCCTGGAAGACCTTCTTTTTGCTGAAAGGAAATGGAGAATGTGTGGATCTGGGAGGAAAAGTAAATAATAATTGAGAACTACAAGGAGTAAAGAGAGGAGAAACTGTGGAATGCAATGTATGAGAGAAAATTAATTTCTTTTGAAAAAAGAAAAATAAAATAAAACAAAGTAAAATTCTGTTCCTGTTATTTTCTACCTGATATTCTTTGTGTTAGATTGCAGTTTTAATCTTATTTCTTTCAATGATTTTTTAATATATGAATTTATCATAAGTAAAACATAGTCTGGAGATAACCATGATTGTCAGAAGAAGGAAGAGTGACTAAGACCTTATGTTATACTTTTATTCCAGGATACAAGGAGTAACACTATTTCTAGAAAAACACAATTAAACACAGATTTATTTGAATTTTGCCTTCTAAAACTGCAATTTCTAGATTTTTAAAAGAACCAATAAAACAGTCAAACCAACAAAACCAGTTATGAGTAAACAATTATCTAAAGTTATCACATATCATAGTCATTAGGATGACATACAGGCTGATTCAGAACATTGATTTCATGTAACTCATCACTCCATCAATGACACTTCTGCTGAGACATTATTTTTCAGCAATATTGAATTATTATCCATTCTTTATATATTCTGCCATTTATCTAGTTTCTGTTCAAGACAATCTTTCTACAAGGAGCTCATTTCTCTTCCCTTCAAGGAAACTTCAGCTCTTAAGAGTGAATATCTCTGGTCCATAAAAGCACATTCTTTATGCAATTGCACTCATTTTTTGGGAAGAACTAGTTGTCATGAGCTCTGTGCCCTTAGTGTATTGTAGTACCTTGCTCTGTTAGAATGGTAATTGTTCTGTCTTGTAATTTTCCATTTTCATTTCAGGCTAATTTATGGTATAGTAATTTCCAGATTTAAAAAGTTTATTATTACCTCTACTCCCTACTGAAGATCTCAGTAGAGGCCCTACATTCACATCAAAAAAAGAGAAAGTAATACACATTCAAACTAAATTAAGCAGGAAACTATGTAATAGCATCACTTTTCATATTTCATAAAATTAAATATTTGTATAAAATATAATATAATAACATTCTCTTGCCAAAATATTTTTATTCTTGATTTTCTATGTATGTCTATAACACTTTCAAAAGATGACATTTGGTACTTTTGCCTGGATTTTGACACTTTCATCATTGATGATAATGAGCACTTGCATTTGAATGGCTTCATATTATATAAACAATTAATGTATTTAAAAGACTTTCAGTAGAATAATTGAGTTTATTGCCAGATTAAGTAGAAAAGTATATTACTCTTAACTTACTTGAAAGTTCATAAAAATCAAGCAAAATTAACAAATATCACAAGTTCCACAAATGACCAGCAAGTTTCATAGTATACAATAATTCTGTATTATTCTTATTATTCTTATTTCTGAGACAAATTCATTGTGGAAGGTATGGGTCATGGGTGGTGAGAACAGATCATCCAGCGTGCTATAAAGCAAAATAAACTTTAATCTGGACACTCAGAAGGCAGAAGCAAGTAGATAGATCTTGATGAGTTCTAGATCAGACAATGCTACAAGAGTAGACTATATCAAATACAAAAGAGCAAAAGGACATAGCTTGTTATTTTGACAGAAATACAGGCACAAAATATAATCACATTGACATGTAAAACAATTTTGACTATATTTATGATTTTCTAATTAAATCATTGATAAACTAAGAATAATTTTGTAGATTTTTTTTTGGCCTTATGTGTAGCCCATTTTATTAATTCTGTTTCTGCAAATACAGATAGAAATAGGTACATATCCATATTGCTTATCAACTATGTTGTCTTGAGAAATCTTTCTTTTTTATTTTTATTTTTATTTTTTTTTAATGAAGTCCTTTATTTCCATTTATCCCCTGGTTCTCCCTTCCTTCCCACTCCAAATCCCTCCCTATCTGCCTTTAGCCTCCCCCCTGCCAATTTCCCCATCCCCTCCCCAAAAAGGCAAGAAGTCCCAATGTGAATCAGCTCAGTATCCACTCCAGGCAGGTCTGATTTCCTCATTTTAATGTCATGACTGGGTTAGATGTTCCTCTGGGGAGATGGGCTCTGAAATGCCAGTACATGCATAGAAATTCCCCTCCAGGCTACATATACTGCCCATGTCAGTGGACAGCTACCTATCCTTGGAGGGCCTAGTTCCTTTTCTTCAAGGTTCCCCAGTGGCTGTTCTTAACTCAGTGAGCTCCCCAGAGCTCCAGCCAGCCATCACTGTGGGAATTTTCCTCATAAGCCCTATCCCTTTGCTGATATAGAATCTTCTCTGCTTTCATCTGGACCAGGAGCTTAGCTCAGTGTTCAACCATGTATCTCTGCCTCTACCACTATTCACTGTTGGATGTGAGTCCTGTGATGGGACTTGGGGTGTCTATTCATTTGATAATAGGGGAAGTCTTGTCTAGGCAACACCTTCACTATTGGTTGGAGACCTAGGCAGGGACATCCTGTGAGTTCTTATTAGTGACCCTAGAACCTAGTCTTTTTCCAACCCCACATTGGCTTCCTGTATTAAGATCTCCATCTCTTTTTTACCCCTCCTTGTTGCTCCTCACACTCAATCCTCCCCTTCTCTCATGATTTGTTTCCACCTTTTCTTGCTTGCAACACTTATGCTCTCTATTAGCTAAGGACATCTTCTCTATTTTCTCTTCCTAGGGGAATCCCTAGAAGTCTTCCTTAAATTTCTTCTAATCTGAGGCTTTTCAGGGGTTGCATTTTGTAGCTTAGGTGTTCTTTGCCTTTTTTTTTTTCTTTGCTTTTTTCTAAAGTCCACTAATGAGTGAATACTTTCCATGCTTATCTTTCTGATCTTGTGATACTTCACTCAAGAGGATATTTTACAAATACATCCATTTGCTTGCAAAATTTAGGTCTTTTTTTTTGTGAGTAGTATTCCATTGTGTACATGTCCCACAGTTTGTTAATTCATTCTTGAGGGGTATCTAGGTTGTTTCCAAATTCTTGCTATTACAAATAATGCTGCTATGAACATAGTTGAGCTAATGCCTTTGGAGTTTGAAGGTGAGTCCTTTGGGTATATGCCCAATAGTTGTAGTGCTGGTTCCTTGAGGAGATTAACTTCCATTTTTCTGAGGAACCTCCACACTGTATTTCATAGGAGCTGTATGCCAGATTAAGTTTACACTCTCACCAACAAAGGAAGGGTTATTTCCTTGCTCTGCATCCTCTCTAGTATAGATATGTCATTTTTATTTTTGACCTTAGCCATTCTGACAGGTGGTATCTCAAAATTTTTTTGATTTGCATTTCTCTGATGGCTAAAGATGTTGAGCAATTTTTCAAGTGCCTTTCAGCCATTTGTAACTCATCTGTTGAAAATTCCCTTTTTAGGTCTGAACCTCATTTTTAAATTGGTTTATTTAGGGTTTTGGGCTGTAGCTTCTTGAGTTCTCTATATATTTTAGAAATCAGTCTTCTGTCGGTTGTAGGGTTGGTGAAGATCTCTTCCCATGCTGTAGGCTGTCGTTTTGTCTTATTGACTATGTGTTTGGCCTTACAGAAACTTATCAGTTTCAGGAGATCCCACTTATTAATTGTTGTTCTAGTGTCTGGGCTACTGGTGTTCTATCATGACCTTTGATTAAATTCCATTGGTCTAGTAGTATGTTTTTATGCCAGTATCAGGTGATTTTTATTACTACAGCTTTATAGTATAGCTTGAAGTCAGGGATGGGGATGCCTCTTGAAGTTCTTTTATTGAGTAGGATTGTTTTGGCAAACCTGGGTTTCCTGTAATTCCATATGAAGTTAAGTATTGTTCTTTCAAGGTCTGTAAAAAAAATGTGTTTAGATTTTGATGACTATTTCATTAAATCTGCAAATTGGTTTGTTTGTAAAGTTGTCATTTTTACTATGTTGATTCTACCTATCCAGGAGTATGGGAAGTATTTCCATTTTCTGATATTCTCTTTGATTTCTTTTTTCTGTGACTTAAAGTTTTTGTTGAAGGGGCCTGCTTCTTTTTTGGTTAGATTTACATCAAGATATTTAATGCTATTTGCAGCTATTATAATGGCTGATGTTTCTCTGATTTCTTTCTTAGCCCTTTTATCTTTGGTGTATGGGAGGGCTATTGATTTTTTGTGTTTATCTTGTATCCTACTACATTGCTAAAGGTGTTTATGAGCTGTAGGAGTACCCTGGTCAAATTTTGTGGGTCACTTATGTATACAGTAATATCATCTGCAAATAGAGAGAGTTTCACTTCTTTTTTTTTTTTCAGTTTGTATCTCCTTAATCTCCTCTTGTTATCTTATTGTTTTAGCTAAAACATTGAGAACTATATTGAATAGACAAGGAGAGAAAGGACAGCTCTGTCTTGTTCCTGATTTTAGTGGGATTGCTTTGAGTTCTTGTCCATTTAGTTTGATGTCGACTGTCAGCTTGCTGTATATCACCTTTATTATATTTAGGTATTTTCCCTGTATTCCTGTCATTTCCAGAACTTTTATCATGAAGAAATGTTGGATTTTGTCAAAGGCTTTTTCTGCATCTAATGAGATGATTATGTGGGTTTTTTCTTATAATTTCTTTATATAATGGATGACATTCACAGTTTTTCATTTGTTAAAATATTCCTGCATCTCTGAGATGAAGTCTTTATTGTGGTGGATGATTTTTTTTGATATGTTAAATTTGGTTTGCCAGAATTTTGTTGAGAATTTTTGCATCAATGTTCATGAGGGAATGTGGTCTGTAATTCTTTATTTGTTGTTGGATCTTTGCCCTAGGAATTAGGGTGATTGTGGTCTCATATAAAGAATTTGGCAATGTTCTTTCAGTTTCTGCTGTATGAAAGTTTGAGGATTATTAGTGTTAGATCTTCTTTGAAAGTATGGTAGAATTCTGCACTGAAACCAGAATTCTAGGCCTGTATTTTTTTTCCTTGGGAGACTTTTAATGACAGCTGCAATTTCCTTTAGGGTTATGCGTCTTTTAGGTGTTTTATTTGATCTCAATTTAATTTTGGTAAGTGGTCACTTTCCAGAAAGCTGTCCATTTCTTCTAGGTTCTCCATTTTTGTGGAGTATAGATTTTCAAAGTATGACCTGATAGCTCTCTGCATTTCCTGGGAGTCTGTTGTTATGCCCCCTTTTTCATTTCTGATTTTTTTGATTTGAATACTCTCTCTCAGCTTTTTGGTTAGTTTAGATAAGGGTTTATGTATCTTGTTGACTTTCTCAAAGAACTAACTCTTTGATTCATTGATTCTTTGTACTGTTCTCTTTGTTTCAAATGTAGTGATTTCAGTTCTAAGTTTCATTATTTCCTGCATTCTACTCCTAGGTGAGTTCACTTCTAATTGTTCTAAGACTTTCAGCTGAGCTGTTAGGTCTCTAGTGTGAGATTTCTCTACTTTTTTCATGTAGGCATCTAGCACTATGAATTTTCCTCTTAAGACTGCTTTCATTGTGTCTCATATTTTTGGTTATGTTATGGATTCATTTTCATTAAATTCTCAGAAGTCTTTGATTTCTTTCTTAATTTCTTCCTTGAGCTAGAGGTGGTTCAGTTGAGTTATGTTTAGTTTCCATAAATTGGTAGGCTTTCTGTGATTTTTTGATGGTGTTGAACTCTTAGACCATGGTGATTTGATATGATACAAGAGTTATTACCATTTTTTTGCATCTGTTGATATTTGCTTTTTTAGAGAAAGTTGTGTGGGGTACTGAGAAATATGTATATTTCTTTGTGTTTAGGTGGAAGGTTTGGTGTATATCTCTTAAGTTTATTTGGGTCATAACATCTATTAGATCCCTTATTTCTCTATTGAGTTTCTGTCTGGTTACCCTATCCAAGGGTTAAAGTGAGGTATTGAAGTTTCCCACTACTAGTGTGTCAGGTTTGATATGAGGTTCAAGCTTTAATAGTGTTTCTTTTACATAAGAAGGTGCCTTTGTGTTGGGGGCATAGATATTCAGGATTAAAACTTTGACTTCTTGGATTTTTCTTGTGATGAATAAGTAGTGTCTGTTCTGGTCTCTTTTTATTCATTTTTAGAATAAATTGTATTTTTTTTAAGATATTAGAATGCCCATAACAGCTTGTTTCTTAGAGCCATTTGATTGGAAAGTCTTTTCCCAACCCTTTACTCTGTGCCTGTGTCTGTCTTTGAATTTGAGGTGTGTTTTTTATACACAGCAGAAAGATGGCTTCACTTTTGTTCTAGGGTATGTCTTTTTATTCAATGGAAAAAGTGAACTGAGTCTATTGATATTAAGGAATTTAATGACCATTGGTTGTTATTTCCTATTATTTTTGGTGGTAGCTTGTATTTCCTTTTTAACTTTTAGTTTTCCTTCTGCAGGCTAATCTAATGTTTGTGGTTACATGGGTATTTCTGGTGTCCTTAGGTTGATTTTTTTTTCCTCTAGGACTTTTTGTAGAGCTGGATTTATAGATAAGTATTGTTTAAATCTGGTTTTGTTGTCAAATATATTGTTTACACCATCTATGTTGATTGATAGTTTTGCTGGATGAAGTAGTCTGGGTTGGCATCCATTTTAGTGTCTATATTATATCTGACCAGGACCTTCTTGCTTTTATTGTTTCCTTTAAATAATCTGGTGTTATTCTGATGTGTCTGACTTTATAAGTGCTTTAGCCTATTTTCTTTTTTCTTTTTTTTTTTTTTTTTGGCCCCTCTTAGTTTTTTTTCTTTGTTTGTTTTGTAGGTTTAGTGGCTTCATTATTATATGGCAAGAAGACTTTTTTTGTGGGTCTAATCTATTTGGTTTTCTGTAGGTTCCCTGTACCTTTATAGGCATTTCCTTCTTTAGGTCAAGAAATTTTCTCTTTGATTTTGTTGAATAAATTTTCTGTGCCTTTGAGCTTATGTTCTACTTCTTAGATTACATTTACTGTCAGGTTTGGCCTTTTCATGTTATCCCAGATTTCCTCGACATTTTGCATTATGACTTTTTTTTTTGGTTTTATTGTTTTCTTTAACTGATGTATCTATTTCCACTATTTTTAATCCCACTCCAGAGATTCTCTCTTCCATCTCTTGAATTCTGTTGGTTATGCTTGAATCTGTGGTTTCACTTCTTTTCGTCAGGTTTTCTATTTCCAGCCTTGTCTTGGTTTGTGTCTTCCTTATTGCTTCTATTTCATTTTTAGTTCCTGGAATGTTTCTTTTACTTGTTTATTTTCTCTTTCATGATTTTCTTTATTTTCTTTAGGGGTTTGTTCATCTCTTCCAATTTTTTGTTTATATTTTCTTCTATTTCTTTAAGGGAGTTTTTTATATTCTCTTTTAAGGCTTTTATTAGCTTCATAAATCAGTTTTTAATGTCATTTCCTTATGTTCCCTCTTCATTGTTATGTTCAGGTACTGATGCTGCAGGACCACTTGCTTCTTCTGATGATGTCTTGATGATCTTTGTATTGTTGTATGTATTCTTTCACTGGCATTTGCCCATTGTTTCCTCAATACGCTCTTGGTAAGCTCTTATTCAGTTGTTGGTCTTGGGGACCAGCTCTGTGATCAGCTGTTGTCAGCTGTGTTTCCAAAGGATTGGCTGGTCCTGTGCAGTTGCAAATTTGGGCAGGTGGTGGCCCATGAAGGCTATGTTCTTTCTCTGGGCCAGGGTTTGGAGAACAGAATTCTCTGCTGGGCCTCCCAGTTGCATGTCCAGGGGCTTGGCTGATTCTGTGCAGTTCCTAGATTATTTTTTTAAAATAAGGCTCCTTTGAGGTGTTATTTATATTAAGCAATACATTTGCTGTTTGATGAAGAATCCACTATGACAACTGGAAAAGACACTCATCTATCACTATTGCAGAATATCATTAAGAATCATTTTCTTGAATTTTATTTGTCACTCATGTTTTGTCCTACTGTAGATCTTTGGGTAATCCAGTCTCTGGTTTCTGAAAATCAAAGCAGTGCCAAGCATGGGCTCCTTCTCATGGAATGGGCCTCAAGCTAAACTAAACATTGGTTGGTCACTTTCACAAATCCTGTACCACCATTACCCCAACATTTTCAGGCAGGACAAATTGTAAGTTGATTTATTTTGTGGCTTTGGTTTCCAGGTTTCTATGTTCTGAAGAGTAAATCCTGCACCAAAAAGACTAATTTATAGGTGTAAAGGCTCCGTGCAAGCAACTGCTTGAACTCTCCTGTTCATTGAGCTACATAGATGTTGTCCTTGACAATGGGGCCCCACTCTCAGTTTTTAGAGTGGGGACACATTGTCCTAGCTTTCTGTCCTAACATTAGCCAGGGTTGTTTAGGGATTCTCAAAGAATCCCCTTGGCCCACAACTTAATAAAATGCAACTCAGTCCCACCACTGAGAATCTTGCCTGCCTATAACAACATAAGAGTGGTAATTTAAATTGGAGGTCTCTGTGGGGTTCCTCCTTTAGAAATTCAGGGAACACCATAAAAGAGTGGAAGTGATATAGGATGGTTTTTTGTATGCTGTGAATTATCATTGGATAGTAAAGGCATTGTTTTGGTCTATGGCAAGGCATCTTAGAAGCAGGCAGGAAATCCAACCACATATAAAGATAAAAAATAGTAGAATCAGTGTGAGCTACTATCAAGGAGAAAAAAATGTAAAAGAATTCAGGAAAGCCACAGGCCATGACTAGGATTAACGGCTTGGATAGAGCTACTGGCTGGTTTTACCCAGTTACTAGTCTTGCTTTATAGTTTAGCTTTTTAGCAAAGGTACTGGCAGAAGCTACAATTACCAACCTGGGAAGTTTCAGGGTCTGCATTGCCACCAAGGAGAGCACCTCAGCCCACTGCTCATAAATTCTATTTAAGTATTTATTGCCAGGTCTCTTAAAAGATTCAAAAGTGTTTTGCTGCTCACAGTGAGTGGGGAAGCATCTACTAAGTGATCTGACCCTATGCTTGCTGCCATCAAACAGAATCTTCCCAAGCAAATGCTGCTACTAAGGAGCCTTTTTTGACTTGTTTCTTTTTGGCCTTTAACATCAGTAACTTAAATCTGTCATAAGCAGCTTGTGCTTATACCAAGTCTTCTGTGGGACTTCAGGAACCAGCCTTGTTGCAGCTTAAGCTACACTCTGAAAGCCCAACATTTTGTAGCTCAAGCCTGCAAGCCATGCCAGGGTGTCTCTGTCCCATGGCCCATTTGAGAGACACATTTGAAAGCTGCTTTTTGGCTCTGTTTCTGTGCTTTAGAGTCCCTTTTAAGCTTCCTCATGCTTTATGAAAACATATATATATCCCACATTGGAATGTCATATTAGTTTCTGACCCAGACTAGCCCCAAGAACCTGACTAGCTGTCCCAAATAGACTGACCACAGCTGCTTGGTCCTAAATAATCACATAAAGTCTTATATTAGTTACATGCTATTTGACCTATCACTCAGGCATATTCCTTGCTAGATCATACAACTTAACCCATTTCTATTAATCTGTCTTGTGTTTCATTGTTTCCATTGAGTAATCTGGTATTATTCTCATGGGGTTGCCTTCATAGGTAATTTGGCCTTTTTTCTTTGCAGCTCTTAGTATTTTTTTATTATTATTCTTTAGGTTTAGTTGTTTGATAATTTTATGGCAAGCAGACTTTTTGGGGAGTTCTGGTATACTTGGTGATCCATAAGCTTCTTCTATCTTTATAGATATTTCCTTCTTTAGGTTGTAGAAGTTTTCTTCTATGATTTTGTTGAATATATTTTCTGTGCCTTTAAACTGATACTCATTTTCTTCTTCAAGTTTAATTATTCTCAGGTTTGGTCTTTTCATATTGTCCTATATCTCCGTGATGTTTTGTGTTATGATGTTTTTGGTTTTAGTGTGTTGCTGTTGTTGTTGTTGTTGTTGTTGTTTTTACTAACAGATCTATTTCTAGTATTGAATCTTCCACTCTAGAGATTTACTTTTTCATCTCTTGCATTCTGTTGGTTATTGCCTGCACCTGTATTTTTGGTTAATTTCTTCAGATTTCTTATTTCCAGCATTGCTTCAGTTTGTGTCTTCTTTATTGCTTCTATTTTAATTTTTAAATCTTGAGATTTTTCCTTCACCTACTTGGTTGCTTTCTCTTAGATTTTTTAAAAATTTTTTTCTTTCAAAGATTTGCTGATCTCTCCAAACCTGGCAAATCCAGTTTTGACCCCCCTCCCTCAAGAGTGAGTCAGGTGTTCCTTTAGGTGGAGTGGGATCCGAAGGGTCAGTCCAAGGTGTTTCTGACTCCAAGCTGTTCAGTGGTTGTGGTTTGCAGCTTGAGCATTCTTGGCTTTTTTCTTGTTTGTTTGTTTAGAGTCCACTAATGAGTGAGTACATCCCCTGCTTATCTTTCTGAGTTTGGGATACCTTGCTCAGGAGGATATTCTCCAAATCCATCCATTTGCCTGCAAATTTTAGGATATCACTTTTTCTTACTGCTGAGTAATATTCCATTGTGTAGATGTACCACAGTTTGTTAATCCATTCTTCAGTTGAGCGACATCTAGGTTGTTTCCAGGTTCTTGCTATTACAAATAATGCTGCTATGAACATAGCTGAGCTAATACCTTTGGAGTGTTAATGTGTGTCTTTAGGGTATACACTCAGAAGTGGTATTGCTGGGTCCTTGGGGAGACTGATTCTCAACTTTCTGAGAAACCGCCATACTGCATTCCAAAGTAGCTGAACAAGCTTACAATTTTTTATTTATTATTCACTTCTACTTGTATTTCTTTAAGGAAATTTATTATATCCTGTTTTAAGGCTTTTATAATCTTCATAAACTTGTTCTTAAATCATTTCCTTCTGTTTCTTCTGCATTGCCATGCTCGGTCTTGTTGTTGTAGATCCATCAGATTTTTCTGGTGTCATGTTGTTCTTTATGTTGCTGTATGTATTCTTGCACCAGCATCTTCCCATTTCTTTCTCAGTTTACTGCAAGATTTGCCTGTATCTCAAGGAGTTGATTTTGGTACAATCTTTTCTGGGTCTGTCTTGGTCTCAGTAAGCTTCTCTTGGCTTATTTTGGGTTCTTGGTCCACATGGAAGTAGTATATTCTGTGTTAGAGTTATCCCTCTTAATCTAGTAGGTACTGATACACTGGGGGTTTCAGGTGGACACTTTTGATCCAGTAAGTGCTGAGAAACACAGGGTCTCAGCTAACTCTTAGTCTGCTGTGGGCTGAGGGTCTGTGAGTTTCCAGTTGCTGCTAGGATCACTGGGTGATGGAGTAGGTTGAATGGGTTGGGGTTTTAGAGCTGGGGGTTTCCAGAGAGTTGGTTTTTACTGGGGCTTCTGGCCTGCAGGGGCTTGCCCTGCTGGCCTGGAATTAGAGCAGAACTTAGAGTAGGGTTGGGGCTCTAAGAGCTATGGTCCAGGGCAGAGTGCCACTCACTTCTTAGTCTGCTGTGGGCCAGGTGTCTGCGGGTTCCTAAACATCTACATTTAAAATTGTATATATGTAAATTAACACAACAAATTGAATTTTAAAACTATGTATTTTTATCCTAGCCTTCTCAGTCTCTTCTGTTCATGTCTTCCCAGATTTCCCCACTTTAAGCAATGCATATTATTTTTTAAATGTATCCCTATTCAATCAACAGTTTTAAAAATATCTTTGTAATTTAATTTTGTTACTCAACATGGTTATCTCTCCACCACTAGAAGTATTCAAATTGGTCACATCCTGAGAAAGTAGTATTAAAAAATATTTTAAAAATGTAAAGGAGAGAGAAGGTGTGAGCAGGTGAATTGGCAAATTTATACTCACCAGAACTAGTGTGGAGGCTAGAAGTCCACAGGTTACTGTGACCTATGGAAGCAATTAGCATGGGCATCACAATTTTTTGGTACTTTATAATTAAGAATCATTGCTTTGCTTATTTCCTCACTATGATACTAAAAACCTTCAGTCCCATAGACTTAGAGATTTTAGTACTGAAAAATATGTTCTTATTATTTATATTTATTGCTTTTTTCTTATTAAATCATCACTATTGCCTTTTCCAACAGTTTGTTAAAATCTGATTCCTATCTATTAATCAGTAAACTTTCTTTCTAATGCAAATGGGTATAGAAAATAGGACTGGCATTTTTCCTTATTGTAGGTATCTTTTGACGTATGGGATAAATTACATTGCATGAATAACTAGAGTCACCTGAGATAAAGAAATACCTTCAGCTGTCACCTCATTTTAAACCTAGATTAACTTTTTTTTTCATTTCCCTATTCTTTTTTTTTCCTTCTTTATTTTGTATTTATCAAAAAAACAGTAAAAAGAATTTAAAAATGCGGAAGAGTTAACAATAACTATACAGAGAATAATAATCATAAGCATGGCTTATCAAGGGTAGAAATGCAAATAAGATTGCTACACATATATTTTGTGTTCAGCTTTCCCTCTGAATTTTTTTTTCCATCCCTGTATATCCTTATTCAAGGTCTCTTCCCCCTCCCACCACATCTGGTCATTTTTCTTCTCTGCAACTCCCCATTCCCTCCCTTGGCAGGGAGCAGACAGTCCTATGGTCCCACTGACCCAATAATGCTTAGATCAGTCTTCACTCCCGGCCAAATCCAGTTTTGTCCCCCCTCCCTCAAGAGTGAGTCAGGTGTTCCTATAGAAGGACTGGGGTTTGAAGGGTCAGTCCAGGGTGTTTCTGATCCCAAGCTGTTCAGCAGTTGTGGTTTGCTGCTTGGGCATGTTTGGCTTTTTTTCTTGTTTGTTTGTTTATAGACCACTAGTGAGTGAGTACATCCCCTGCTTATCTTTCTCAGTTTGTGATACTTTGCTCAGGAGGATATTATCCAAATCAATCCATTTGCCTGTGAATATTAGGATATCATTTTTTCTTACTGCTGAGTAGTATTCCATTGTGTAGATGTACCACAGTTTGTTAATCCATTCTTCAGTTGAGGGACATCCAGGTTGTTTCCAGGTTCTTGCTATTACAAATAATGCTGCTATGAACATAGTTGAGCTAATACCTTTGGAGTGTGAATGTGCATCTTTAGGGTATACACCCAGAAGTGGTATTGCTGGTTCCTTGGGGAGATTGATTCTCAATTTTCTGAGAAACCTCCATATTGTATTCCAAAGAGGCTGAACAAGCTTACAATCCCAACAATGAAGGAGTGTTCCCCTTGCTCCACATCCTCTCCAGCATAGGCTGTCATCTGTGCCTTTTACCTTAGCCAAACTAACAGGTGTTAGGTGGTATGTCAAAGTTGTTTTGATTTGCATTTCTCTGATGGCTAAAGATGAAGAACACATTTTCAGGTGCCTTTCAGCCATTCATAGTTCCTCTGCTGAGAATTCCCTTTAGATCTGTACCCCATTTTTTGATAGGGTTATTCAAGGTTTTGGGATCTAAATTCTTGAGCTCTTTATATACCTTAGAGATCAGACCTCTGTCACTTGTAGGGTTGGTGAAAATCTTTTCCCATTCTGTAGGCTGTCGTTTTGTCCTTTGACAGTGTCCTTGGCTTTGCAGAAGCTTCCCAGCTTCAGGAGATCCCACTTATTGACTGTTGGTCTTAGTGCCTGTGCCACTGGTGTTATATTTAGGAGGTGGTGGCCTGTGCCAATTTGTAGAAATGTATTTCCCACTTTCTTTTCTATCAAGTTCAAAGTGGTTGGGGTTAAGTTGAGGTCTTTGATCCACTTGAATTTCAGTTTTGTGCAGGGTGACAGGCTCGGATCTATTTGCATTTTTCTACACACTTCCTTCCAGTTATGCCAACACCATTTGTTAAATATACTATCTTTTTTTCCATTGAATGCTTTGGGCCTCTTTGTCAAAAATCAGGATAATGTCTGGATCCTCAATTCTATTCCATTGGTCCACAAGTCTGTTTTTATGCCAGTACCAGGCTGTTTTTATTACTGTAGCTCTATAGTATAGCTTCAAGTCAGGGATGGTGATACCTCCTGAGTTTCTTTTGTTGAGTAAAATTATTTTGGCAATCCTGGCTTTCCTGTTATTCCAAATGAAATTGAGTATTGTTCTTTCAATGTCCAAAAAATATTGTGTTGGGATTTTAATGGGCAGTGCTTTGAATCTATAGATTGCCTTTGGTAGAATTGCCATTTTTACTATGTTGATGCTACCAATCCAGGAACATGGCAGAGCTTTCCATTTTCTGATATCCTCTTCAATTTCTTTCTTCAATGATTTAAAATGTTTGTCAAATAGGTCTGTTACTTCTTTGGTTATAGTTACTCCAAGGTATTTAATACTATTTGCAGCTAATATGAAGGGTAATGTTTCCCTTATTTCTTTTTCAGCTCTTCTATCTTTAGCGTATAGAAGGGCTACTGATTTCTTTGAGTTAATCTTGTATCCTGCTACATTGCTGAAGGTGTTTATCAGCTGTAGCAGT